>JARBEQ010034918.1:0-15491 GCA_030265355.1 Tritonia tetraquetra | reverse complement strand
TCAAATTCAAAAACTATCAACAGACGTAACTCTGATAATCCTGGAGAATGCTACCTGGCCCTTGTTGATACGTCCAAGACAAGACACTTTCACTTGCCTTTCACTTTCATTTTCTTTCTTTTTTTTTCTTCAACTTGTGTGTGTTCTTTGACAGGAATTATAATAATTTAATGTCTACTGATGTGACAGAATTTTGAATATTTTGTTCTTCTCCAGTGAGGCTCTCCCTTCTGTCAGCCATGCCATGCCATGTCCTCTTCTTTTGTCAAATATTGTAACGTCTTGTTAGTATGATGATGTGAAATCTATACTATAGTATAGCTAACTATCTAGAAGAAGCTCATCTGTATCAGTTTTATAATCATTACCTAATTGTTTTTATCAACCTGTGTCCTGCAAGTCATGTGCCATCCTGTTGTGCACAAACTCCTGACTTTGCTAGCATCGTCTACCATCTCTGTTTGTTTGTGTGTTTGCCTCAAGGACTACTATAAGAAGTAGGATGTAGTAGTAGTTCTTGGTTTGTCTGTTTGGGTCATCATCATTCTCCTGGTCAGCAGAGGTTTGGTTCAAATACACAAGTATAGCAATTTGTTTGTTTATTTATATGTGTGCCCTATTATATTTGATTAGTTTTTTAAAAATCAGTATAAGAAATATTAGTAACAATCAAGTCATGGAATGGGAGTGGCATGTTTTCACCGAGTTTCACTGAGAAAAATACCTGACAGTGTCGCTGCCGAGAATCGAACCCTGTACCTTTCGCTTCAGAGGCAAGAACCGTACCTTTGCGCCACTGTTACCCCCATTGGGAGTAAAATTATGGCCCAAATTAAAATGACAAACATCTGTTACAAAAATGGACTTTAGAAGAAAGGTGCCCTTTTTATACCTGATTTTGAAAATTGTCCTGCACTAGGGTACCATACCCTCAGGGTATCTCTGCAAGAAGTCTTCAAACCTCCAGGAATGATATGAAAAGGTTTTTTCCCTATATTTCAGGTATCATTGGAGCATGACATCCTTTTACACCCGCGTTACTTTGGACCCAATCTCCTCAACATTGTAAAGCAAAAATTGTTTACAGAAGTAGAAGGTACCTGCACTGGAAAGTGAGTTGTTTGTAGTTTTAATGCACATAAACTGTTATTTAATGTCCTGAACAAGAACACAAATTATGTTTAAAATAAATATACAAAAACTACTATCAAATGAATAGATGTGCATTTTTTTTTCACAAAGTCCAAATTTGTGTTGTATATTCATCAGTTTGTTTTTTATAGAAACCCCATTGATACCGCCAAGCTGTGTTGGGGTCAGCGCTATGTTCAGCCATGAAAGGCACACAAGATACCTCTGCCATAAATGCAGGTACACCAAACACGACTGAACACAGAGCCTGAAATAAATATGTATCAACGTATTTCAGACCAGCAGATGATCAGCCCACTGTGTCCACAACTCTTTGTTGGCACCCAGCAGTTTAATCAAAGACAGGCCAATAAACAAATTCTGTTGCCCTTGTGGGTATCCCCTCAGTAATTGATACCAACTGGGAGGTTCTACCACTCTGGGCAAACGCATTTATTAATATTTAATAAAATTTAATTCTTATTCTTAGTCGCCCTTGATTTTGATCACTCTTCGTCACCAAGTCAGTAACAAAGACTGAAAAAAGTTTGTTCATAAGAAAGGCAGTCGTTAAGAATAAGATCTAATTTGTTTCCTAATGAACCTGACAACAATTCTCAGAGGAGGAAGAGCAGTCGGAATAATTGCTAGTCACTGAAGAAGGGCAGACATTCACATTCTGCTTTTCCTCTTTTTGTCTGTATTAAGCTCAAAGATGGTCGAGAAATTGGTAAGAAAAAAATGTTGACAAGGAAGGGCCTCCTCTCTCTTCTGGACCTTTTTTTTTTTAGTGTCAGTGTCATGTTTTAAAACATTTTCTATTTGCCATTTACCTCTCTGCCACTAAATGAAACTGATCCTTCATTTTTTGTTGTTATTGCCTCTAGGTATGGTTTTATTATTGCTGTAACTACGATAGACAACATTGGCAGTGGCCATATACAGCCGAGTCGAGGTTTTGTCATCTACCCTGTCAAGTACAAAGCTATTGTCTTCAGACCATTCAAAGGAGAAGTTTTAGATGCAGTTGTCACACAAGTCAACAAAGTATTCTTTTAAAATATTTCTTTTAATTACTTTCGGCTAGTATATTTAATTTGGTATCATTAATAAAAAGCGTTCTTTCAATATGTCAAAGGACTTAAGTACCTCCTCTCCTGAAAATTCTTCTTACTTAACATTTTTAATGAGATTTTAGTGTTGGTTTTTTTTTAACGTTTCATTTTACATCAATTTTGTTTGTTTATTAGGAATTGAAAGAATATTTTTTTTACTTAAATTTAGTTTTTTTTGTTTGTTGAGATTTGTTTTTATAAATTCATTTTGTATGACTTTTACATGGAAAAATGTTAATAATACAGTATTATTGGCTTTATTTAACTAACTTTAAAGCTGTAATCTTTTGTTGACAGGTTGGCTTATTCACAGAAATTGGTCCACTATCCTGTTTTATCTCTCGTCATGTAAGTTGTGGATATTGAATAAACCGTAACTCTTTATTATTACTTATTTCACTAAGAGGCAAAATGATAACCATAACCTTTGGTTGATGCATTTATTTTTGGATAGTGAAATGAATATTGTGGGAAATTTTCATTGGGGATTAAGATCCTAGGCTTGAATTGTTCAATGAATGCTTCATTTGTTTGTATGATATTGGTGTGGACACATTTTGACAACTTGGTTTGTTTTTGGGGGTTCAAATCTATCAAACTTGATTTAAAAGTTCTATACTTCACACTACTACAATCATTCAAAATCTAGGCTAGTGTGAAATGTTTGTCAGTTAAACTTTTCATTGAAGAAGTTGTTGTTTTTTTAAAATCATAATAATAATAATTAATTTAATATAGCGCCGGAAATCCACTAGATGTGTTCAGAGGCGCTTTACATAATAAAACAATCATAACAATATATTCACACACACCTGCACACACAGTTGCAAACAACTAAAGAAAAAAGAATTGAAGCAGATGTGTGCGGCAACCAAAGGGTTAATGTTAGTGTATACTATTGTATATCTACTTTTAATTGCAATAATTATATTTTTTGCCATTAAAGAAAATGACTGGGTTTGTTCCTATTTCAGTCTATTCCTGCTGACATGGAGTTTGAACCAAATTCAAATCCACCGTGTTATAAAACAAAAGAGGAGGTGAGTAGGTGCAACAATTTACTACTTTCCAATCTGCTTAGAACAGGATGAACTGAACCATGGCATGTTATCATTGTGATAGATTTCCTTCTGTTCTGGTTCAGACTCATTGCTATAGTGGTATTATTCTATTTGATCGATTTCCTTCAATTATCAGTGCTGAGGCCAGACTTATGTTTAACCCTGAATGAGATATGTGGGGAAGATGATGCTCAAACACCACACGTGGTTGGAGAAAAGCTTGAAATTTTATTCAAATAACTAGACAGAAAGTCAATGTATCCACAATCCTTTACTGGCTCCATGAGCAATGCACAACAGTAATAATAAGAAGAAGAAATGGTCAATCACAAAAAAATGACTGCTGCTCTTGTGACTTCTCCTCAGGTTCAGTAAAAACAAGGCAAAGAAATATTTTATGAACAAATAAAGAGTTTTGCAATGTGTAGTGAAAGGGAGGACACAGCTGAGATGGGCGTGTTCATGTTGGGGACTTTGTCTTTTCATAGATAGCACTCAATGCCTGTTTGATCAATTGTAGCGATTTTTACACACACCATTTTAATGTGTTTTGAGGTTTGTTTTTTTAATTTTTAATCAAACTGTATGTGCGAGTGACTGAGAATTTCATTGCTAAAATTGGTAATTTTCATGACATCATTACTCATCCATCACTATATTTAGCAACACAAAAAGGGTATCCCTAGACAGCTGATAATTTGTGTTTTCTAACACACTTGATTTCACATTAAACAATTGCCATCAAGCACTATATAGTGACCCCAAATAGAGTGGAAATTCCTTGCTGAAAATGAGTGGTCAGTGACTCGAGGGGCACAATTTTGAAAGCGGATTGCTTTTATTCTATGTTTACTATCCATGAAAGGAATGATGATGATTATAATGATCTAATTTTTACTAAGAGGGACTTTGTCAGAAAATAAATTTTGTTGATTGAAATGGATGGAATTTCAACCAAAATCAAGGTGTTCGCCCGCTCAGCGCAGTAGTTTGTGATACCTCTCTTTCCTTTCTCTGATTGTTCCATCTCCAGCTCTCTTTTTCCCAACCTAGACCTCATCTCTCCTTTTTATGTGTCCAAACTATCTCATCATCTTTTTTACCTTTGGCAAAATCACATTGACATCAACAGATTTTCATACCTTTACAATTCTCACTCTGTCTTTCCTTGCCCATTGTAAAGAACTGTACTTACATTGAAAATACATTGATTGAGAATTTAATTCTTTTGTTATCCTTGTCCATAGGATGTTGTCATTCAAGAGGAGGATGAGATTCGCTTAAAGATTGTGGGGACAAGGGTGGACGCCAAAGACATTGTAAGTTTGTTAATACGGCTGAGCAGTGTTGAGGCCAGCCCCATGAAAGGCACACAAGATACCTGCATATAAAAATGCAGGCACCCCGGCCACCAAACACAGAGCTGGGAATGTTTTGGGTCAAATAATTTCAGACAAGCAGTTGTCAGCCCACTGTGTCCATAACTCTTTACTGGCACCACGAGCAATACACTGAGCAGTACTAATCAAAGACAGACCAATAAACAAATTACTGTTGTCCTTGCAGCTACCCCTAAGCTATTGATAAAAGCTGGGAGAATTTACCCTTTGGGCATGAAACTCCGTCATAACCAGAAGTGGCATTCCAGAAAAAAATTGTCAATAAGAAACGGAATCAACCAAATCCTTGTTTGATGTATGCGCGTGGCGAGATGCTAGTAAGTCAGAGCCCTCTTGAGCATGCGTGCTGCGTTGTTACAACACCACGCCCAGAGATATTTCCCGTTCTGACCACTACTGGACGTATTGTGGTTGAAGTAGGTATGGTTTCCTGACACCATGAAAGGATAGAGTATGTGCAGATGTTTTCTTAGTACTGTGAGGAAAATAAGAAAGAGAATGGAGGGCGAGTGACATGAATGGTGGTAATTCAGTTCTCATTATTACCGTGGCTCTGATCGTATAGTGTCGTTATTCTAGTAATTTATTATTATATAGAATTGTGAAGGGGAAGATTGGGGATTTATATTTTTCTCATTATTGCCACTGTTGTTAAACATGACGATCCACTGTATTGATGGACACACTGCGAGTCGTTGTTGTCAGAGGGTGTTAGTCAGAATTTGCAATGTATAGTCGATCAGGATAAAAATGGAAAATAAGCCTTTCAATTAACTCACTACCTGCCATTTTGAGATTGCAAAGCCGTTTCCTTCCAGCGTTTTTGGCCGTTTAAAAAAAATCACCCAAAACTTACGTTCAAAGATATCCCAGTGGGTGAAGTAAAACGTTTTGGTATAGTTTGAATGGTTGTAAACATTGAGCCAAAGAAATTTTTTTATAATCCCATTCAACTTTTTGTTTTTGCCCGCTTCCTCTAGAAAGCCTATAATTTTTGTATCTTCATTTGACTCAACTAGATCCAACCCTGGGGGTGTATATGGGTAAAATACAACAGAACTGTTGTGATTTTTCTTTTGTCTGACATCCGATACGACTTTACGAACATGATATGACTTTAGTGAAATGGCATGTGTTACTTCGGGTCAAAATATTTACCAAAGGGAAATTACTGAAATGATTTTATTTGATGACATGGCAGTGTTTTAAGGGAAAAAATTGTAAATCTGAGACCAAGACTCTTACGGCTCCGGTATTCAGTGGCTTTTCACTAGAGACCAACACACGTGCTGCCTTGGTAGTGAGTGAATTGATAAATGATGACCTTAATCTTCTAGAGGGTCACTTTTGGTCTGTTGAGTAATAATTAGTTGTGGGTTGATCACCTGCTTGGCTTAATATCTCAATCCAGAGAAATCCAGCCTCACAGTGCTGGCCCTACATTATAATGGTAAAAGGGAATTGGATAAGAAAGAAGAAAGAAAGTAACAATTAGTCTAGTGATGATGACATAATAACTGAGTTTTGAAAGTATTTTATGATGATCTGATAGGGAGTTGATTAGGATTATTATTTCTTTTCAGTTTGCCATTGGTACATTGATGGATGACTACTTAGGTGAGTTAGATTATCAAAATCAAAGATTACATTTTTTTAAACATTAGTTTCTCGTTGTGGTGCATTTGGAACTTACATGTGAATGTTTTGTGTGTCTGTGGCCTCTTGCTTGATATGAAATATTAGATTTTTTAGAATGTGTTTGTTTTTTGTTGTTGGGTTGTTTATTTTTGTTTTGAGTTTGTTGTCTGTTGGTTTGGGGGATGTTTTTGTTGCGTATTTTAAAGCAGGTTTAGAGACATTTGTCTGGAATAAATTGAGATATTTTTTTCCCTATGAATTGTCAAGTACAATCATTCTGTAGTGTCACAGATTGTTTTGATTCGCAGAGAATGTAAATTAATTATGACCTTAAAAGCAAAAAAAACCAACTAATAATAGCAGTATTTCATTTCCAAGGAATTTTATATTTCTAGAGTTCTAGAAATCTGCCAACGTGACCACCAGTCAAACTGTTAACTCTTTACTTGCGATATACGCCAAAAGAAGTCAGATGGTATGGTTCGATGGGTTGCGACGTATATGCCAAAAGGCGATACTCTGGTATGACAGCATTGAAATGCGAATTCATGAAAATACGAGTTTATAATTAAACTGTTTGACTGCACTTCATTGGCTTACATGCTAGACTGCACTTCATTGGCTTACATGCTAGACTGCACTTCATTGGCTTACATGCTAACGAAAGCTGTCAGTGACTTTGAACTGCAGACAACATGTTTTTGTTCCATTTTTTTCAATATTTCTCCTTTGTTTACATCGAGACGATGGAATCAGATGATGAAAGTGAGGTGTACAGACATGATTCTGATTCAGACAATGATTTTAGACCCGACAGTGTTGATTCTGATGAGGACTTGGAACAAGAGTTAGTGTCTAGTTCTCGTGGTACCCCAGATATTGATGAAGAAATAGAGCAATAAAGTAGGAGTAGGAGGGGGTGTGGCATTGGTGCAAGTGGTGACAATGAATGGATTTGGAACATTCTAAATGATGAGGAAACTGGAAATCCTGTTGAATGGCTTACGATATTAATTTCAATGAAACAACAGGAGTAAAAAATCTTCATCTCAGTGTAGACGACATACAAAACTGTAATTAATATTGACAACCTGTGGTGGCTTTTTTTCCAAATAATTTTACTTACTTACAAAATGAAGAAAAAAAATATTTTAAAAATGAAGATCAAACACTACAGTTTTTTAGTAGTTTATTTACAAACACTAATTGACTAATTGATAATTCCCAACATTCTAACAGTTTTTATTTCCATTCTTGGTGGGACTATGGGACAAAATACATGGTAATACATAAAATTTGCATATTAATTAGGTTTCCAAGATGGCCACCAAGGTCACGTAAAATAATTTGTATTTGGTGGTGGTACAAGTACAACCATACTCTGGCATTTGTGAAAATTTCACAATTCACAAACCTACGATGAATGAATGTTTTTAAATTAATTTTTTACTAACCCCACTCGTTTTTAGCTGCTTTCCTTGAAAAAGCTCAGCAACTGGGATTTAAAACAGTGACTAATGCCTCAGCAACTAAAGAGTTAATATGATTTTTAAAATGCAATCTTGAGAGTTTAACGCTCTCTTGTTGCTTTGCATTATTATTTTTTGTGTGTAATTTTTTTTTTTTAATGAATAAAGTAGGGAAAACCGAAAACTTTGATACTCTCTAATTTTATTGTTTTAATTAGTTTTGTTCTCTCTCTGTAATCATAGCCGAACCTTCCTGGTTTGGTGTTTTTTTAGAATTCATCATTTTAATAATAATTCTACATCGGTTGAGTCATTTTTTCTTTATGATCAACAGGTCTGGTCAATTGAAGTCATCAAGTTCAAGTCAATATCAAGTCAACATTTTGTTTTATTTTTTCATTTGTCATCACCATCATCATGAGTATTGGGTGAAAGTGAAAGATGTTTGTATGTGTATCATTGACAGGGAAGTACAAGGAAATAATTTCATATGGAATGATTGTGTTGTGAGAGAGAAAGCAAAGTTATGAATGTGTCAGTGATAACTTTGTGAGAGAAAGTGTAGAAAAAATGATTAGGTTGTCATACAATTACAAGACAAATTTTGTATTGAAAATGATCTAATAAAGATAAGAACTTCTAGTTATTATTTTTTTCAATAGTTTTTACTATAAAAACAAGAATGGATTGTTTTTAAAAAATGTGTTGTTTGTTTTAACTGAATATATTTTGACACAATCATAAGTTGTCACTTGGAATGACACCTCTACATAAGGAAATATATCTTGGTTGTTGTACAGTTGCTTTTTTCTTTCCTTGTCCATTTATAAATAAAGTATAAAATCAAAGTTGTCGTTTTTAAAAGTCTAGTGTTCTGGTTTTCGTGTCAAGCAATTCTTACTTCTTATTTATTAATATAATGATGATATATAAAGGATGGTAACATTAACAGTTGGTTGTCCAAACTGCTATGATTGGCAGGCGAAATGGCAGGTTTTTGTTGTTTTGGGGTCCACCTCACATTACTGCTCCTGTTTAAATTCCGCCTTAAATGCCTTTGTTCATATTCGTCTGCCTTAACTTTTACTTTAACCTTTTGACCTTCCTAGTATGGGTTCAATACCCCTGGTTCAAGACTTGGTGATTTAGGACGATCGGTGATCTTGTGATAATATGAATTGTTAGGCCAATTATAAGTAGGTATAATAAAATTAAAAATAACCCTACATTGGCTTCTTTGGAAAATGCTGGAACCTGCTGTTCATTCGTTTAGTCAAACCATATAAATGCTGCAAAGCAGTGTTGAGGCCAAAGCCTTTGTCAGCCGTGGGAGGAAGGCATACCTACTACACAGCATGGCTAAGCACAAGAGCTCGAAATTCTATAGATCAAAGAATTTTAGAAAAGCAGGTGATCAGCCCACTGTGTTTGGCATATTATACAAGATGAAATATGAGTATGTACAAGACAACAAAGGAAAGATTATATTTGTTTGCCTCTGAATCTTTAGGCCCCAAACAGAGTAGCATTGCATCCGCTTATATTATCGTTGTTTCTCAGTGAATGCACAGAAAGTCTATAAAACCCTTTCACGTGCACAGAGCGCTTGTTTCCCTTCTCATGAGAATGTGAGGGAGAGTTGTCATTCCATTTGGGGCCTAAGACATCTTTAGCCCACAATGCAGCCCATATTCTCCAGATCTTTCCATGCAGAAAGTTAAAAAGTCATTGACCGTCAGGGTCTCATAACAACAAAGAGCTGAAAATCTGCGGGGGAATGTGAACTTCATCACTGGCATTGAGATTAAGATTCAACTATTCTAATCACCAGAAAGATAGAAGAATAAGAAGGTACTAGAAAGATGAGTTGAGTCAGCAACTGTCTCCTATAATATGGTATCAAGTAAGGATAGAAAAAACGGCCATAGAAAAAGAAAAGTAGAATATAGATAGTGAGGATTGAACTCACATCGGCCAGCGGCAACACCACCCTACCGACTACGTTGCCATTTACTGGTCTGAGTGGACATTCCACATTTCTTCTGTCACTTACATTTTCCATCTTTACCTGGTGATAGTGATAGCAATACCATTTATCTTGACTGGTGCCTGCTTGCCTTTAATTTCATATGTATTATTATATAGGCATACAAAACAGTTACATACAATAACATTCATAATGACAAGTTTGGCCTTGGACTTGTCATTGTCACACAAAATGGATGCACGCACAATGTATATTGCGTATTGAATTGACTAGAGTTTATTTGAGTTCATCGCTTTTATGAAAAGGTCAGATGTTCCAATCTGGTAAAATGGGATAAGTTCCTGTTTGTCCTTAATTACAAAACAGACTTCTGGCTGGCATGTCTATGTCATTGTGGTGAGACTGAAAGCAATAGAAAAAAAGAAAGCTTGGGGTTACAAAACATCATGAATACTAGAAAAAGGTCATGTGACTAGAGATGAGATAATGAGAAGAGATGGATGACCTTCAGATTTATTGTTTGAATCAAATAAAATGGCATTATTATTATATACCTTCATCCCCACCTTCTCATTTTCACACATCACTTAACATATGCATTACATTTATTTGGGATACCGTAAGCACTCTCCATGTATGAACACATTACCACATTCCTACCATAATTTCTACATATGTGTATGGACACATTACATATAATAATAATACATAGCATTTCTATAGCGCATGATTCATGACTAGGTCATGCTCTATGCACTTTACAGTAACATCATTAGGAGACATACTTCAATATGAAACATGTTCGCACATTATACAATACAAAAATATCATGTTTGAAAAGGTAGCAAAAGCATAATTTACCATAGGTGTTACATCAACACAGGCCATAACAATGAGTTTTTTCACAAGGCGCCGGTGGCCGAACAGATAGCACGCTGAACCAGTCAGCATGGTCAAGCAACATTGAGTGCAATCAGTGTTTGAATGGGTGTAACTGAGTTCCCGGCCGAGGGTACGATCTTGTCAGAATGCTAGTGCTGAAGCGCCTGAAAGGCAGCCTGCACTGTCTGTATACTCTATGGCCTGCCGTGGGGTAAAAGTATACATTCTAAAGCGCATAGAGCATGATGAACTATGCGCTATACAAATGCTATACTTTACTATATAGATGCTATGCTTCACAAGAGAAATCACACCATAAATCCCTGATTTCTATTCTTTGTTCTACAAACTAGACAAAAGTGCAAAGACATGCTTACAATGTACACCCCCGAACACTTTATTCGAAAATGCTTTGTCCAAAACTAGCATTATTCTGAAAGGTTAATGTTTTTCGGAATATCTTAACAAATTGATCTGAAACGTCACTATGCTTTAAACAGAAAATACCCCTTAGTCTTTATCAAAGTGAAGTCCCCAACAGCACATTTTTTAGCATTAAACCTGACTTGGCTTGATCCAATTCGTATCTACTATACACATGCGCCATCACTCAAAACCACATAGGTACAGTATACTAATAATGGTTAATTTACTGGATTTTAAAATACGGATTTAATGCCCCGCCCCCTCTCTTTCATTTCTAGGTACTTTTTAGTCTCATGTGTCAAAGCCTTCTGCTATGTCAAGACATGATATGTGATTGGTGATAGAGATAAACACATATCTAGCCCTCTTTACTCTTCCTTTCATTCACCTTGCATGCAATAAACTACACTCAAATTCCATTATTCGCTCAAACACTTGCGTTTGTATTCACATGTCCATAATGGTATCAGCCTCTCACATCCATTTTCCTCTCTTCAATTGGTTTTGAAAACAAAGGTTAGCAATCATGACACGCAAACTGACACATCTATGGAACACAAGACGTGTAAGGTGGCAATTATAGGTTATCCCCCTTGGAAATGAATAATCTAAGTCTAATCTGAAATGATTGAAGACCTTACCATTTCGGTAAAGTATTCTGGAGTGTACCCACTTAGCACATGGTATTTTCTCTGTCATCGTCAAGATCCAATATATTGAGATTTATATTTATATCATCACCTTTAACGTAATCCCCACAAGTATGAGGACACAGATTAGCCAGGTGTGGGTACTGGCCACACATGTCTTTTCTTGGAAGAAGGGTGGGGCATGAGGTAACAATGTCAGCAGTCTGATTTGATACTGGGAATGAAGTATAAGATACAAATTGTGAATAAGAGTCAAACAAATCTTAATCCTGTATTTCATGAATGGATGTCTTCTTCTCGTTCACAATGGAAATGACTACACCTGGAGTCCTGTCTCCTTGACAAATGCTACCATTCTACGAAGGTCCTCCAGGCCCCAATGAGTGTCTGATATCACCTATTAACTATTATGTACATTTAGATGAGCTTTACAGTTGGTGATTTGTTGGACAATAATAACTTAGTGAACAGTGCTACATATAATCTCTCTTAACTTAATGTGGTACAAGGAACTTCAGACACTCTTGTGAAATTTGAATGAATGTAGGGTAGCTATGCAAATGTGTTTGTGAGCAGTGACTAAACGCTGCTAGGAAAAAGCTCCATAGATGCTGGGTTATGCTATGGTGTGAAGTAAAAATAGAAAAATTCACATAAGAAAGTAGAGAATTGATTAGACAGTAGCTAGAGCTTTTTTAAAGGGGTGACTAAAATGTTATTTCTGACTCAATAAAAAATCTGACAATGGTATCAAATGACAGTGACAATGTGTTTTAATCATAATCAATTCATTTTTCAAGGCTGTGGAAAGTGAGCTTCAACTATTATGTACATTTAGATGAGCTTTACAGTTGGTGATTTGTTGGACAATAATAACTTAGTGAACAGTGCTACATATAATCTCTCTTAACTTAATGTGGTACAAGGAACTTCAGACACTCTTGTGAAATTTGAATGAATGTAGGGTAGCTATGCAAATGTGTTTGTGAGCAGTGACTAAACGCTGCTAGGAAAAAGCTCCATAGATGCTGGGTTATGCTATGGTGTGAAGTAAAAATAGAAAAATTCACATAAGAAAGTAGAGAATTGATTAGACAGTAGCTAGAGCTTTTTTAAAGGGGTGACTAAAATGTTATTTCTGACTCAATAAAAAATCTGACAATGGTATCAAATGACAGTGACAATGTGTTTTAATCATAATCAATTCATTTTTCAAGGCTGTGGAAAGTGAGCTTCAATGATTGGTAGGGGTAGCGAAAGAAGAAGCTCCTTGTCAATAATTAGTATAAATAGAAATATTCACCCTTCCTCTTGGTTTCACAAATAAAATGTAGGGAGTGATAGCAGCGAACACTTTGCCATTTGGTGTCATAATCCATATACAGACAATTGTACAAGTCGTCTCTTACAATTCCTCCTGGGGAACATTTTTAAAATGAATAAAAACATTTTTCATTTAAGCAATGGGTGCAATAACTTAAAAACATATTTTCACTTTATTATTAGTTTTATCCTATGGTGGTGAATCTGGATAGATGAGTCTGACCTCATAGATGTAAATCACAGCTGAAGCACCATTCAAAAGAGAGTCCAAAATAGAGAAAATGGAGGTCCTTTGATGTTGCCATATATACTAGCAGCCAAAAAGTAATAATCCTCCATATTATCATAACTGTCAATTCAAAATTCAACCATGCCACGGGGACACTTGTTAGTGTCACCAATCTACGTCTACAGCAATTGACAGTACTGATAGGCAAACAGGATTCCCCTTTGTATCTATGGGAGGGTATACAATACGGCATCATGCCTGCTTTATTGCTTGACTTGTTAAAATCACCATTTTTGGGGGACAAAACATTGATATCATAACTTGTTTTACAATCATAGATCATCTTCCTGGTCCTGCGATCAATATTTTATCGCGGTGGGATCATTTGCATGCTTCTATGACCACGAGGGCTCTGCCAGCTGGAGCAAAGCTCCTGGCAGAGTTATCCATGCTGGACAGGTCAAGTGAGATGAAGCCAGACGAAGATTAACTGAAGGCCTGGTAGGAGGCCTTAAGGTGGTAGCCCCAGAGGAGACAAGTTGTAACCGTTGTATTTCTATGATTATTTGTTGTAATGCTATGTAATTGTCTAATGTAATGTGTAATGTATTTATGATTGATTATATGTCCACCATTGTAAAATGCCCAGTTCCATGAAGTATATTGTAGGGAAGAAAATAGGAGGGCAAAAGAAAAGAACAGCAGGGTGGAATGATGAGGTAACAGAAAAGAAAGATGCATGGAAGAAATATTTAGCCAGTAAAAATAGAGAGAATTTGGAAAGCTTATAGAATAAAGAGAACTGCTGCTAGAGATGGGGCTAGAAAATCTAAACAGCACCATTGTGAAAGATTTGGAGATTAGCTAGAAAATAACTTTAAAGAAAATCAGAAGCTATTTTGGGGAGCAGTCATTAAAAATGAGGATAACATTTTAGAGACATGGAAAAATTACTTTCAAACTTTGCATAATGGTAATACATATGATGATAGTAGACATTAATGATAGTATTAATGATAATGTTAACCCAACAATAGAAGAAGGCTTAGATGATAATGATATAAAAATGGTTGAAGTAGGCAAGGTAAAGATATCCCTCTATAGTTTTCATATTAAATTGTGGATCCATTTTTATAAATAGGGATTATTGTGCTCATTTTCCAGTCTTCTTGCACCATTTTACTTGTATAAGCTGCCTGGCATAGTTTAAGTAGTACTTTATCTACTTCTATACTTTGGTTAACTATCATTTCTGGGTAAATTCCAAATGTCCCTGGGAATTTCACAACTTTTACTTTTATTTTCTTCTTTGCACTTATTAGCTCTGCCATTGTTCTTTCTCCTTTATTATTAGTACTACCATTTCCATCATTGTTATTTAGTCTGTTGTTCTCTGTATTTTCTTTATTAGTTAAGTTGTTTGGATTATGTTGGCTTTCAAAATATTCTCTCAACACTTCCAGTATTCTATTATCGTTTTTAACCGCATCTCCTTGTTTATTCTTA
Source organism: Tritonia tetraquetra (assembly GCA_030265355.1). Lineage (NCBI taxonomy): Eukaryota > Metazoa > Mollusca > Gastropoda > Nudibranchia > Tritoniidae > Tritonia > Tritonia tetraquetra. Next base: position 674 of record JARBEQ010034918.1, on the reverse strand, counting down.
ACATGTTTTATTGGACACTGGTTTCCTTGTCTATGCCCCTTTACAGCTCCCCAAATCAGTTTCTGATTTTCTCTGACATTTTCTTCTAGCTTTTCTCCAAATCATTCCCATTGTTGTTGCCTGGATTTCCTAACTTCATTCTTAGCTTCCTTCCATTTTAGTTTATAGGCCTCCATGTCTTCTCTACTTTTACTTGCCAAGTATTTCTTCCATGCGTCTTTTTTCTCTTTGACCTAGCAGTCCTTTTCTTATTGCTTCCTACTCCTATAACTTTTCTTCCACATGAATTATTTGCTTCCTTTTCAGTTTATAAGCTTCCATGTCCTCACTTTTTTCTCTTTGACTTTTGGTTTTACTATATCATTCCACCAAGCAGTCCTTTTATTATTGCCTCCTACTCCTATAACTGTTTTTCCACATGCTTCATATGCACTCTCAGTGATTGCTTTCTTATATATTGACAAGATACTTTCTACATCTTCTCTATCTACAGTTAAAGCTCATTATACCGCCTCTCGTTATACCGACATTTTCACTATACCGCCAATAATCGTCATGAACGGAACGGTGGTCTATATAAAAACTATTATAATCTCATTATACCGCCATCTGCAGGCAAAGAACCAATAGTAATATTATAGTACAAATTATGCTCGTTATACCGCCAGCTTGTT
>JARBEQ010034807.1:0-15492 GCA_030265355.1 Tritonia tetraquetra | reverse complement strand
TATCTGGATCCAGAGAAACCCAGCCTCATAGTGCTGGCCCTACACTGTAATGGTAAAAGGGAATTGGATAAGAAAGAAGAAGAAGATGCTATTCATCACTACGCATTAAATGGACAGACAAAAGAACAAATGAAAGTGTCCTGAGGGAACTTGGTGTAAAACATCTTATGCTCTCTGAGATCAGGAAAAGGAGGCTTAAGTACCTTGGTCACGTAAATAGAAACGCAAAATGAGACCTGATGACAACTGTGCTGCGGAGCAAAGTAGAGGCAAAAAGAAAGCCAGGAAAACCACCTTCATCATACATCGACAATATGAAAGCTGGGCAGTGGTCTCCAACTCCCAACTGCATGAAGTAATACATCAAAAGGACAGATGGCGGCCTGTTGTGGTAAGGAGTGGAGCACCAAGAGCCGAACACAGCCATGGTGACAGGAAACAGGTAATTGATCACTTGGCAGTTTGAAATAGCAAAAAGGAAGCCACCAGTTGTTAGCTTTACAACACCCTTGAGTATAAGACTTGACAATGACCATACAACAGGGTGGAAAAACGATCTAGTGACAAGATTTGTTTTTACTTTTTGTACTTTTATTTCCATACAGTGCATTTCTACAAGTAAAATTCACAATAAAACAAACGAACAAAGACCATTTGAGCACATTCCCAAGATAAATTAAAGTAACAACCTTCTATTCTCTCTTAAAATTTTATATTTGCTACATTTGTTCATAAAAATGTTCAATAAATATGTATTATATTATATTCAATAAAACCATATGTTTGTTTGTTTATTTGATCGAACCCCATTTATACTGCAGAGGATCTAAACAACATTTTGTCATTTTCTCTTTTCCTGATCGAGTGCCAGTGTTTTTGCCACATATATAAATGTGGAAATGTCCCAAGGCAATGTCTCAAATTTTGTAACAATCAAATTACACAAATATATGTAAATATTTTTCTGCATCCTATCAATGCTCCAAGGAAGAATCCTTTGTGGTTTTGTTTTGTTATCCCAACTACATTATACCCCCAAGGAGTGTTGTGGCCCTCTCCATATTCAGCATTGCTGAACACAGAGCTGGAAAAACTCTGGATCACGTAGTTAAGGAAAGCAGGTGATCAGCCCACAGTGCCCGAACCTGGAATGGCACAATGAGCGTCACATTTTTAGGTGTTGCCCAAGTTTTTGCCATAACAATATTTACTGTTGCCTTGGTGATAAACCCCTCAGCTATATAAGGAAACTGATCGGATTTTGCCACAAAAGGCGCAGAATCCTTTGTAACAGGATGTATACTATTAAGGCAGTGCAATCCAAAAATAAAAATACGAAATTTGTGGTATGGAGAAATATTATATGTTGCCCTTATTATTTTCTCTTCTATCTTTATAAAACTAAATCTTTAATGTGAATAGGGTACTTATGACAACCTTTATATTATCAGTTTCCTTTGATCAACTAGTGACTTGCTTCTATTGCATCTTTTGACCTAACAACATATCTTCATCAGCAATCCTGATTACAGTCAAAGTTTACAGCAATAAGGACAAGAACAGAATAATTTTCTATCACTGGGTTGTTTCTGATTATAAATTCATATACATCTAATAAGAAATACTTGTTGCTTTAGGGTTGGACCAAAAACAAGTTATTGATTCATTGATACAGCTCAGACAAGAGTTGGTAGAAAATGGAAAGAACAGGAAGTAGTGGTACCTCATTGTAAGATATTTGCTCTCATTGTCCATTTATATACCATAGAACTAAAGTCTGGATAAAAATGTATAAATATCATATAGCCAACACAGTCCTTGTTTGAGATGTGTGAAAATCAATAGCTGCAAATTTTTTTGCTTGTCAATAATGAAATGATGGTCGTGTTCATGACGAAAGCATTGTGGATGTAAATATCTGTTGTAGAATCTGTGGCAAGTTCTTGGTATCCAAACAGACATAGGAATGACCCATAGGAAGCTGCTTGTTCAATCTAAAAAGAAAGAAACAAAATAAAAAATATGATGATCATGGTGAACAATAGCTTAAAATTTAAATTAAAGCTTTCCTAATCTCTTTAGTTTCTGCACTTGTCAAAAGGGGAAAGTTCCAGTATTCATCCCCATCTGCCATCACTAAGTTTGCCTCAAATTCACAATAAAAGTGCAAATACGTCCCTCCGCAACATTCCTGTTATTCAGGAGTTATTTCTCTTTGCACCTTACAATTTGTACAGTTTGTTCAATGCCTGTACATTTTAAAAAAATAGTCTAGACTTCCTAATTCAGCTATTTTTATTATTAGTCCTCCTTATTATATACATTGACTATGGATTCTGATGAAGAGAATTTAATTTATTATAGACATTAATCTGACTTGCTGGAGAATAGTTCACCAATACGATGATTTTAGCATGGATTCCGGGTCTGACGACTCTAGTGGTATCATGAACAAAAATAGACTGACAGTGACATCGTGTGGTAACAAAAGTTGAGGCCACTAAGAAGAGGGTATGGTACTTTGGGACCAGATGCTGAGTAGGTGTGGTAGATGATGAATGAGTTAGTGACTGCTGTAGGTGCTAGTACTAGATGTATTTTAGACCTCAGATTTGTCATGTTTGCATGTGAAGATTTCTCTATCAAGTTGATGGAAAAAAAACCCCATCTCACCTGACTGCTTGATCTCCAAGAGATCCGATGAAAATGGCAAACGCATTCACGTCTTCATTGGCTGTTAGGATCTCTCCAAACCTTGAAGGTCGTATACCATATCGATCAAAGTTAGCGTCGCTGAGAATGACAACAAAATGCTCATCTGCTTCCTCCTTGCTTAGATCTTCGATGTGGAATTTAGCTGCTTCCAAGGTGTGGTCTCCACTAATACAAAACTGAGCATGTGCCAGAATAGTTTTTAAGACTGTCAACCTCTCTTTATTATTTTTGGGTGGCTTGTCCATCTTGACAAACTCTTCTTTGTATGTTTCTCCTGAATGACCATACACATCATACTGGAGAGACAAGATAAAATCATCATGGCGTTCTTTTCAACATGTCTCATGTCATCAAATAAATGGAGGTACATTATTTTAAAAGTGAAAAGCTATAAAGCCATTTAGCTGTAATAAAGTGACTTTCTACCTTTAATGGATAAAAAAGGAAAGAATGCCTAACAGTGCCAGGAAAATAACCCACTGAGAGAAAATAAGAAAATTGACATGTTGTGAAGTGGGGGATTGAAACCACCTGTCGGCCTCGCCAGACTATTTCAAGTGATATGAGGAAACCTACCAGCACCACCACTCCAAAAGAATGGCATGCAAACTCAAGGTGTATGAGGCAATGCTAAATGTTACACATTGTTTCCTGTTTAGCCATTATTACCATTTTCATTTATATCATTCTCTACCTTTAAAATTACTGAAGTTAAAATCACAGAAAGATTGTTTGATTGTTATTAATCTGGATAGTTAGTATAGCTGTCAATTACTTTAAAAAGACTTTAAAAATTATAACATGCACAAAGACAATGCTGGTTTTAATTGGCCATACCTTTAGTTTGTCTTCGTACGTTTCAAAGGCTTCCATTAACATGAGCAAAGCTTCCATCTGTCTGGTAAGACGCGAGTCATGGCCATCAAATCTGTACATACTGCCTGACACGTCGATAACCAAACGCAGCCTTTTGGGATGTTCCTGGGGTGAACCCATCTGGAATGGACCAGTCAATATAACATTGGTTTTCATTTGAAATTACCACATCTATCCGAAGCCATTGATATTTTGAAAATAAAGTGTTTGCCTTTGTGACATTAGACGGACTTTGCACAAATGAGAAAAATAGCTTTTCTAAGGTATAAGCTTACCTCTGGTTCTTTCTCCCCTCGTCGTTTGTAAATACCAGATTCTCCAGTGACTCCCTCCACTAGTTTGGCATCGTCCAACTCTCCGTAGCTCTGGTGTTTGAGCCACTGTCTCTCTTTACCTTTGGCCTATGGAACATCAAATGCTTCAATGTTAAAATTGAACTTTGACAATTTTTACTTTGATATATTTATATCTACAGCATTTGAATGGAATTAAGAAATGACTGAAGAGAAATGCCCAGTATCACGAAACAAGTAGAAATTATATTTCTTATGGGAAATCAACAATTCTGCCTTAAATTTTCTCAATCTCTTTCTTATCAAACAAAAAGCTTGTTGCAGAAATGAATAGAAAATGTAAACTACAAATATGGCTTGCTAAGATCACCTAGGTACCTATGGAAAGTACCTTTGGGCTAATCGAGTTATGAACCAACATAACTGTTGAGAAAAAAAAATTGTATATCATTTTTCTGTACCAGAAAATCATGAGATTAAGCCTGAAAATAGTGAAAACCTTTTTAAAAAATATGTTTTTTATGTATTTTTGTTGGTTGGGATAATTTTCACTTTTAGACTTGTTTTTTAATGGGATTAACAGCAATTTTCTCAGTCTTTTTCCTGGGCTTGTGCATAGTTCAGACAAACATCAAGATAGATTTATAAAAGTGCCACCAAATTGTTAAAAATATACCTAATGTACCAAACTATGATGCCAGGCCACATGGGTAGGATGATAGAGTCAAATAAAATACAATGATGAAACATCAACTTTAAACTTCATGAAAAATAATATACAGGTATCTCAAATAAATGAAATTTTGAAATTCAAAACTTTGTAATAATATCATAATGTCCATTGTACTTTGACACCTTTTTCTCATACCTGAAGGGAGTCCAGAATGACTCGGAGACTTTGCACTTGTCTACGAACACTGGCTGAATACTGCTCGTATAGATTGCCATCATACTGGCTCATTTGAATTTCTTTCAACCTATTCAGGGAAGCAACAAATCAAAGAAAAGTGTGAACTAGACGGCTTGATCAAGAACTATGATGGGAGATCATTTTTTATCAATATGATACAATCTAAAATAGGACAATTGAGTCACTGACTGGTAGAATACTGAACTGGTCAGTGTGGTCAAGCAACATTCACTGTGAATAGTGTTTGGAGGGGTGGCCACTTGGATGCACCATGTTCCGATTATCCGGCAATGTACACATTTTACTCTGCTTATCTCACTCGACTCAGGTGTAAAGGAGTACCCAGCAAGGGGCAGCGAACGATGAAACGAGATATTATTATACACAATAGATAATATTGTCCACAATAAAGAATATTATAATCGATGTCACAATATTGATAGTACAGTCGACTCTGCTTAATCGCAATCCGCTTAATCGCAAAATTTCCCAGGAAACGGAATTAAATCTATATAAAAGTCACTGGTTAATCGCAACTCACTTCGGATAATCGCAAAAATCAGTGACACCGTGCCTCACGTTTTCGGTCAGCTTTTTCCTGCTTTCACACATTGCTAAAGGATGATCGCATGTCTCCCTTGTCATTAGCTAATGATACAATAGCCTTACACTGATTGGGGGTCAAGCAGACACCTGCAGCAGCATTTGCTCAATCATTATGCTATGTCTCACGGCTCACAGACTTTTAGCGACTGGCTATTGGATCACCTTCTGACTCCTTGCCAGTGAGGAAAAATCTAACAAAAGCAAAGGTGGCTATAATATCTACAGTTTAAAGGTTGGGACAAATCCATATAAATGTTGCTTATTCTTATTGAGGAGCATTCATTAAAAAGTTAATTGAAAGTACGGATATGGCAAGTAAACTTGCTCGATCTTTTAATCATTCATTCTATCAATTTTAATTCTATCTTTCCCCATACAATAAAGTCTGAATTAAATTTTTTACCCCTCTAAAATCTATGATGAGTTCTTAGTTTTACTCACATTTAAATGGAGAAAATTATTATCACACCAAGAAACAAAATTATCTATTTCTAATTTATAAAGATGACTCATTTTCATTCAATATTAGGCCCTGAAGAGTTGTGTGATCAACAAATTTGAATAGAGATACATGGGTGTGGTCGGAGCTCGTGCAGTAAATTGTATAAATGGTAAATAAGACATGGGAGATAATGCAACCTTGGGGAGCTCCAATGTCTGTTAAAATATCAAGTATCCAGGCTGCTATGGGTTTGTTGATGGAGGTTCAAAAGTTTGTAAATCAGCAAGTGCGGTTGGATAGTCATTTTCCGCCCGTTTCTCTATTCAGGAGACAGTAAGCACAGCAGGTCTAGGAGGTTTTGGAGGCGTTAAATAAGAGATAACACCTCCAAAACCTCCCCTGTCTTATTTATCTCTCTCCTGTCTTAGTTACCATTTACACAAACAACTGCAGGAGCTCCAACCACACCAAGTTGCAAGTGCTGTTTACCTTTGCTGATAAGCTTTTTGTCCCATTTCTCTAGCAGCTTGCTTTATCTAAAAAAACAAAAATCAATAAAAACATCAAATTTTGCTACTTCCATTACACAATCATCATAAGGTCAAAGAACAGAATATTTCACAAATTTTGACCAAAGTTGACATAGGTTGTTTTTTTAAAATACATCAATCCAAGTTTATTTCTTTTTACTAGCTTGAGCTGCTTTGTTGAGTACTTGGGCTATAATTTTCTGCTTCTCACTCAAGAAAGCACGAATGATCCTCTCTTTTACATATTGAACCTCCACGTTCTTCTTTCTCTTGCACAGCTGTGCAGGTTTGTGTGGTCTTACAGTTTTGACACCTCTGAGATTTGTCTTAAGGTCTCTGCAGATTGGTATGTTCTGGAGTTTTTTCTCATAAAGATACACAAGTTTGCCACCTGCAGTCTTGGAGACTCGTCTTCGATTGGACTTTGTGTTGTAAGAGAGGTGACGTCTGAAAATTAGACGTTGAACCATCTTGGATTGTTGTTATACGAGGAAAGGAAATGGAAGCCAAGTTGACATAGTTAATAGTTGTCAGTTTCATATCCTTTTCAAAACAGATCACTTCAAAGGCAAGACATAATTGACAATTCCATGTGAATCTCCAATTAACGGTTATTAGCTAGGTACCATTGTACTATAAGTGCATCCTCCCTCCCATACAAACTTTGTTATGTAGATCAAATTACCTATTTTGAAATAGTCAATAGCAAATTTCTGAACAGCTCAAATTAAAAATAATGAAATAGTCAATAGCAAATTTCTGAACAGCTCAAATTAAAAATAATAAGTCTACAGAAACATACAACAATAATATTTCAAAATGAAAATGAAACTAATACAAAATCTGGTCTGGCCACAAAAAAATGATCACTTAAAACAGAACAAAAAACCCCCCAAAAACAAGGAAGAAAATCAAAATGTTATAAAAAGTTGCAACATAGATCAAGATGGGTAACTCTAATATCGCTACTCACATGTTCAGGGATGGCATCCTTCTCCCACTGTGCTACTTGGAATACTTGGTGACCCATGTCCAATCTGTACGGGCCTCCAAAACCTCCCAGACCTGCTGTGCTACTGCCTCCTGAATAGAGAAAAGGGAAAAAATAACATTTGTATTATTTTCTTAGATAATAACAACACAGGAAAATAGTAACATGACAATTTACTGAATATCGCAGTTAAACAAGTTGAAATTGATCACAACATTTTTATCGTTATATCAGTACAGTAGTTTCTGCCTAAGTGCCTGGTGCTACCGGGCACACAGGCAACATTGCCCTGTGAGGTCCCGTGAGACTTTTGATTATAATTGATCAAGTCTCTTGATCTTTGAAACCCTGAACGTGACCCTTGGGCATGTCCATTTTTGTTGTTTATTTGTTATTCATGGTAACAAAGATGATAACTGACAAAGAGTTACAATGTGTTTGTCAACTCAAGACAAAATTTATTAATATTCAGTTTGCATTTCTTTCCTTTTTTTTATTGACAAGGCGCCGAGATACCGGGCACTCAGGCAGCAGAGCAACTTAGTTGGCGGGCATAGAGTGACGATTTTGATAGAAAAAAAAATAGTGTTCGTTTAAAAAGTGGGCCCTCAGGCAAAATGGGCATTTAGGCGGAGGGCACCCTCATGGAAACTACTGTATAAGAAAAAAATCACAAAGATATAAAGATTGATTGTGAAAAAAAATACTTCCTTCCATATAAGCAAGTCTCTGTCAAACTTACCAACGCCACCAGCCCAGGTATTTCCACCAACATGAGGATCATTCATCGGGTCTTCTTTCCCGTGTTTAGGATCAGCTTCCTCTGGGTTTCTTCCACTTTCTCTCTCTTCATTCAACTGGATAGGTGAGCAATGTTATAAGGAAAACGATTAAATGAGAAAAACAATTTCAAGTCTATTTAGCAGGCTGGTAATACACAAAAAAATTCAACTGATTATAAAAACATTTTTTGACCATTTTTAAAAAATGTTTTGACGCTGCTACACGTTTCAATGTCCAATTAAGTCCTTGCCACAACAAAACTTAAAATAAAGTGGAAAAGGTTAGAACAATTCCAAAACTCTCTTTCTGTCTGACAAAGATAAAACAGTGTCTCCTTCACCCTTTTTTTTTTTAATGCTTCATGGAGACAAATTTTTACAAAGAGGAAAGTAAGTGGGGTGCATCTGGTTAATATTTTCATGACAGAAGCTCATAGAGTCCCATTTTAAGTTGTCGTAAACAACAAAGCTGCAGGATAATTTTGGTGGTGAACAACAATGCTACAACATAATTTTTTATGGGTTATAACTGAAAGAGTTCCAATAAATTTGAAGAGTTGCGATCAATCTGTGAAATTTAAAATTAAGGGTGAGATGTAACCAAACATATGGCAGTTGAGTTTGGTCACTGTATAAAGAAATATAACATCCTTAGTAACTGACCTGAAGTGGCCTTCCATCTTCATATCCCAACATGTTCCTCCAATCTTTGAGGGAATTTTCCAGTCTTACTGGAGTGGTCTCCCAAAACCTGACACACCCTCCAATGTCCACGGACACAAGGCCGTCATTGGACACCGGGGAGATGTACACATTACAGTCTGCCGAGTTGAACAGCCAGGACGCATATGGGGAAATATGCTTGGCACTGAAGGAAAGAAAGAGAGAAATTGATTCGGAAGGGAGAAGAAAAATGAAATACTCTGCTCTTCTAACCCAACTGTTTATATATGTAAAATACAATTCATTCTTATTTACATTCTTTCTCTTCTTTCATGGTCTTTTTCTGTTTTAACCTTCAATGTCAGGTTTCATATGAATTTAAGTGACAGTATCATCTGTTAAACCATATCATGGAGTGACTACCATCATCATGCCATAGATCTTTATTGTAATTCACATACAAATCCTACCTATATCGTTATCACTCTACCAGTGTCATACAGATATTCATCATAAGGTGTCAGAAGAAGACAGTTTAAAGATGCCCTTGGCAAGACATTACAGGTCACATCAAAGGCAGAACCTCCAATTTACTGTCCATCTCTGACAGGACTTAATTCCATAGGGAATCCATAAAGAGAAAGTCTGAAGGAAAAAAATCCCCATCTTGCTGCCGAGATTTGAACCCAGGACCATCTGCACACAGATCTAATGCGTTACCACTATACTACAACAACACCCAAAATGACTCAGAAAGAAATCCTACCCAGGAATTGGGATGTATCTCAGCTTGTGATCTGCAATGTCAGACACCTCTAAGTAACCACTGAATTCTGATTTGGAGGCATCTGATGGACAAAGCAAAAGTGACTGAGTGAGTTAAAATGTACTATATCAAAATGTCATTATTAAGATATATCAATGTATTGAGTAAAACAGAAGAAAAGTTGATTTTAGATAATGGCAAGGAAAAAATTGGGACTAAGGCAAGTAAGGAGCAAATCAATTGGAATCAGTACCTAGTAAATTTGTTAATTTGGATCAAACATTTTAGTTTAATGTTGCACAAAGAGAGGGATGGACAGAATGACAAAAAGTATGGAGAAGAAAAAAAAAAGAAGAAGAGATAAGGAAGAGAAAAAAGAAAGACTTACCCTCTGGCTTCGCCTCCTCGGGTACCTGCCATGTTGGAAGAGCCCTGACAATCTGTCCAGACTCGGGTAGGTAGGCCATGGTTCGTTCTTTGTTCAAAGATGCTGGTTTGGATTTGAGGCCGAAGATGGGATCAGGTTTGTTGTTGACAGATGTTTCTGGAAGAGGAGCTCTAGGTGATGCATACACATCAACATCACTCTTTGGAGGTAAAAAAGATTCAGGACATCTTGTCCTTAAATAGGTCTAGGGGAAAACTTTTGCACACATTGGTGTGCCAGTGAGTGTGTGGTATTGTGTGAGTTCTTTTCCCTGATGTGTGGTTTTGTTATCCATAGCACATGTTACCATCAAGCACTGTTGCACCTAGTTCTATGTCCAGCATTGCTGAACACAATGCTGGAAAAATTTGGATTAGGTACTGTTTATTTGTTTTTTGGTGTTTTAGGGCGCTATCGACACAGAAAGGTCATTTCAGCTACAAAGCTGTTTCCTAAACAGGCAATAGACAGATGTCCAGTCGTATGATTGCATTAGGTAGATAAAGCAAACAAGTCATCAGCCCACTGAATTTTCACTGATGTGTAGTTTTTAATTCAAAGACTGTCCATGTAAAGAGATATTCTCTTCTTCTGAGATATGGTAATTACTTATCCAATTCCCTGTTACCATTAGAGTGTTGGGCCCGCTCTATGAGACAGATTTACTCTGGATCAAGATTTTAGGCCAAGCAGGTGATCAGCCCACTGTGAAGATACGGTAATACAATGCAAAAAATCTCAAAGAGCAGGGTAATTTTGATAAGAAAATGACATAAACAAGCACATAGATGACATTTACAAAAAGACATAACAGATAAAATCAAGTCTACGGTTGACCCTGGAAATATTACGTCTGAGAAAAATAATGTCATAATCACCAACCAATTCAGGAAATCCTGTGTAGATGGATGCATAACTGTTGGTGGTGGCAGCCACACGATTTGGGCTGCTGATTTGCCTCTCCAAGGCCTTGCTCAGTTTCTCATCACTCAAATTAGTTGTTCCCATATGCATCAAGGCATCAGACTCGAAGCCTGAAGTAGATAAAAGATAGGTAGTAGCAGTGGCCCAGTAAATGTTTACCCATGGCATGAAAGTTGAATTAATAGCAAAATGAAAAAAAAAAGTTCTCCATTAATTGACAGATGAAACAGTATGCTTCTGATTTCCTCCTCAAATATACAGTATTGATTTATTGAGCTTCAATTCAATTCAATTCAAATTCATTTATTTGCATAATAATATATATATATTATATACACAAAAAAAATACACCAAAAGTAGTGATACTACTTATTTCCATGGTGTTCCGCTATAAAAAATAGCAAAATGAAAAAAAATAGTTCTCCATTAATTGACAGATGAAACAGTATGCTTCTGATTTCCTCCTCAAATATACTGAGTACAAGTAGCTACCAATCAAATAACAATATATAATTGGTATCAACAAGTGGCCTATGCAAATTGTTTTCTTTGGTCAACGCCAAAATAAGCAATTTGTTTTCATTGGTCAGGAATAGGACAAGCAATTTGTAATTGATCAGTTATCAACATTCACCATCTATGATTTATCAAATCAGTTTGCCAAGTTGACAAAATCTAATCAAATAAAAAAACCCAGGTATATCATGCTAAGCAATTTATTCAATTCAATTCAGTTCAATACTAAGCCAGTGAAAATTAGAATCAGATGTATGGTACATGTTTGTATAGTAGTTAAAAGAAATTTTAGATAAGACTTTTCACACACCATCGGTTTCTGCAATCGGTGAAATTGTAAATTCATCTTCAGATTTCCTGTCCAACATAAACTTCCTGAAAATAAATCATAAAAACATTTAAGAAGCAAATTCAGACTAACACAAAGGTCTTTATAGTTGGTGCACAAAGACACAAGTGATGAGTTATGTTGACTTTGACCAATTAATACACTTCATAATGCCAACAAAGAATTACGGTTAAATACTCGAATGGGAATTCTAGGATCAATCTGCTTAGACATTTACAGAGTTCAGGGATGTTTGGATTCAGATATTATACTCATGCACACCATGGCGGATACAAATGAAAGTTGTTAGTTTTACACCCTTTTTGGCACAACAAGGTCATATCAAATTCCACAGAACTTAAAGATTCCACATGAACATCTAGGGCTTTGATTAACTCAGCTGTCAACAGCCCCTGGCTTTCCATACGACTAATCCCAACACACTCCCTTTATAGAAGATGAGAACATTACAGCAAGTGGATTGTCATTCTCACATGTCCAATTTTGTCAAAACTTTATTGCGTTAGTTTTTTGTAAAGAGAAATCATGTCCACAAACCTCTTTGTGTCTGCCTCAGTAAGAACCCAAGAGGCTGAGTTGATAGGGTGGCAGGCTTGTACATTGAAAGGCAAAGACAGAGAATGACTGATGCCTTCAAGAATGTTCATCACTTCTATTTCTGATCTGTGTATGTGAAAAAAGGAGACGAATACATTGATGATAAAAATGAAAATGGTGATGATGGTCAATGTGCTGATAATGATCATACGTAACAGAAACATTCTAACTATAAAAACAAAGCAAGACTTCTAAGAAACCTGTCCCTTTGTGGAATAGGTTTTAAACATTTTAAGTTGGTAGTTTTACGCCCTTGGCAACACATTTTAGGTGGGATGCCCGATTTATAGTTCATCTCCGATAGGGCTTGATTCAATGGAATCCAAAGGATCAGAGCAATAAAAACTTGAGAAAGTTCAAAGGAAAAAAACACAAGCATCACCGCTGGGATTCCAACCCAGCACCTTCTGCTCACAAAGCAAAAGCATTACCACTACACTACGAAGCCCCCTGGAATAGGTTTGACTGCTGCGCTATGTGGTTTGTATGTCTAGAATTTCTATACTCGACCAAGGCCTGTCACTGATGTGTCACTTTTGTTGGGTTTTGTTCTTATGTTATCAAAATTAATTTACACACAATGCCTGGGTGAATACTGAGGGGACAAACCCACTTACCCATTCATCTTATAGAACAATGTTGTTCCCTTGGAATCTTTATCTTCATTCAGGCACATTACATAGGGGCTCTGAAAAATAATCCATGGATGAAAGAAAACCAAATAAATGCTACGATAAAGACTAGATAAATGTTATATGAAAAAGAGATGTGCATCTTAAACAATAAATATATTATGCTGAACAATTTAGATGTTTTCCCCTTCTTACTTTCTTGATTGAACCCGAAACCGGCAGGTGATAAAGAAAGAGGGAAAGGAAAAAAAAGAAAGAAAGAACAGAAAGAAACAAAGATAGAAATAACAAACTTTCTTTTTTACTTCTTTAATTCTAGTCGCTATTTTCCTATCTGAGAACTGAGATAAACCTGACACAGATCCATAAATGATAAAGAAAGAAAGAACTGATATAATGTAATAGAATTAGAACACATAACATGTTTACATACAATGATATCATACTTCACAAAAAATATCATCAAGACAACCACTACTAACGGCAACCTTATTTTGTGGTGCTATCGAGGCAAATCGTCTTTGTAACGGAGGTGTCTCTGGCAAGCCTTCACTAATGAGACGGGTTAATTCTCCACTTTCAACATTCACCATGATCACAACATTGGTCTGGAAAGGATAAAAAAATGATTGTACAGATTTAACGCTATGAATTTACACTACAACATCTAAAAACAATTGCAAACTTATGCCCTTTTCAACTCATAAAGGTCATATCAACACATCTTGAGAAAATTCCAAGTGAATCTCCAGGGCAGAACCATTGACAAGAGACAAATGTTGGTCATGAAACCTTGCTGTGTGAATGGTGAAATTACTGTACTATAAGCATCCATATCATAAGGGAGATAAAGATGAAGTTGATGACCTTAAAGTATCATTAAAAAAAAATTAATAATAGCCTTATTGGATCAATGCTAAATGAGAAAAAAATGTCACTTTAGTCCAGAAGACACCATGGGACCAGGTGTGAACTGCTGCCATCCACAGAGCCCAAATGGAGAAATACTGTGGAGGTCTCATGTGTCACCTGGCACGAAGTGGACAGGAACAATCAGAAGGTATCTCTGTTCCATTACTCACTATGGAACTTGTGTTTTGCATGGATAAAATGTTTGATTTGTCTGAATACAGATTAAGGGATTTTAGACAAGGGATGGTGAACCTATCAATAAGTATATTTTGACATCATAACATTTTATTGTAAAATATGAATTTGGTAAACAAGGTCACTACACATTTAACACGGCTTTTGAATCTGTGTACTGTGCATTGGACACATTCAAAGTGAATCAATAGGAAATGTTGAGACATAAGATAGTTAAGAAAAGAATATGGATCTCATTCCTCTTTACTCACCACTTCTTCATGCAAAAGAATGGAATCATCCAAAGGTGCTGCCAATGTTTGAATTCTTGCCTAGAAAAAACAGAAAGACAAAGTCTGATTTTGGTTCTACTAGTAACAACAGTGTAATGTCATATAATACAATCTTGGAACAAGTCATTGTTTCCATTCTATAGACAGGTTATCCAAAAGCCACCTGTCTGTTATGTGTGTGTGTCAATAAAAAAAAAAGAAGAATCAAATCTTATCAAAATATAGTGAAACCTTGTTATACCACTAACCTTGGGACCAAAAGAAAGTTGGCGTTATATAAAGGATGGCATTATATAAAGGATGGCGTTATATAAGGATAGCGTTATATAAGGATGGCGTTATATAAAGGATGGCATTATATAAAGGATGGCGTTATAACGAAAAGTTTTAGTGAACAAATCATCCAATCCATTGTGATAAGCGAATGGAGAGCAAGAATAGCAATAGAACAAGGGACGGTATAACAACATTTTACTGTATATATCTAAAGGAATTAAACAACATTCTTTTTTAAAAAGGAAGGAAAGGAGAACGAGAGAAAATGTTTTTAACCCTCTCAGACCTACTCTCCCTGACCCATATTACCTGACCTCCACAGCAAAAATATGCAAAATAGCGTAAGGGTCACAAATGTGTTAATGCATGCACACAAATGAACAGAAACTCGTGAAACTTAGTGTAAATAAATCTTCATCATTTAATGCATCACCAGCACCAGCACTTTCCTCACTACTACTCTTAGAACACACTAGAACACAGGGGTTCACGATCCAAGTTTCCTTCTTCATCAGAATCCCAGCTTTACATCACTAAGATGTTTAGCCCATTTTCAGTCGAGATGCTTGGTTGATGCATCAAAATCCTTAAAAAACACCACAGAAAACGAAACTCATGGGGGCAGCTAGTAAACAATAATAACCTCAACTATTTTTAGCGTATGACAGTATTTTCTCAGACAAGTCATCTCATACCAGTTAGACCAGGAATCCGGCATAGTTGGCAGATGGCGGATTCCCAGTTTGACAGGGTTAAGGAACAGAAAATGATAGCCGACGGATTCCCGGTTTGACAGGGTTAAGGAACAGAAAATGATA
>JARBEQ010034698.1:0-15495 GCA_030265355.1 Tritonia tetraquetra | reverse complement strand
AGAGAGAGAGAGAGAGAGAGAGAGAGAGAGAGAGAGAGAGAGAGAGAGAGAGAGAGAGAGAGAGAGAGAGAAGTGGATATTGAAAGAGAAAGGAAGAATGCCAGGCCGTTAAGACATGAATATTTTGTGAAAACACATCGATCATATTATCTTTTCATGCTCCAGAATTCCATTAGTCTTGTCTCTGGCATTCATTGGTTACTTTACCTTAGGCCTGCTCCTAAACAAAACAGTCATAGGTACTCCGAAAATAATAAGATGTAGGCCCAGTTAGGTAGGTAACTTATTACAGCTGGCTAAAATTATTATTTTTCTATATTATTTTTAAAGTTCTCAAGTTTGAACTTTAGCGCCCTTTTTAACACATAACGGTCATATCAAAGGCGTTTCAATAGAACTTGAGAAGAGTCCAGGTGAATCTCTAGGGTAGACCCATGAAAACTCTGAAAGGTCCAGATTTTAAAAATCCCGCACCAGGCGGAACTTGACCCGCGGCCCGAAGTCGAGTGGCATGACCACTGAGCCACGGGCGCCCCCTTCCTGTTTATCAATGTTTCATTCATCACTTCGTTCTTTCTTCTTTCTTACCCAGTTCCCTTTTACCATTACCGTGTAGGGCCAGCCCTATGAGGCTGGGTTGCTTTGGATCAAGATATTAAGCCAAGCATGTGATCAACCCACTGTGACCTTTGTGGTAGGAATTAATTTTGCCCGGACAGCGGCCTTGCGGCCTACTCTTTCTCGATTTTTAACTGCCAATGGTTCTTTAACGTGCGCAACGTACACACGGGACATGCGAGTTTATCGTCCGTCTCCGATAGGACTAGGTTCTTGATCCCACCTACCTGAATAGGATCAGGAGAGTGGCTTATAGGTTTTCACTAAGTTTCAGGAGAAAAATACCTGTCGCTGCCGGGAATCGAACCCGAGAGAACCGTACCTCTGCGCCACTGGAACCCCCATTTCATTCATCACAATGTGGATAATATCGACCTAGAACAACAATAATAATGCGTAGGGCCCAACAAGGTTCCATATAGATATAATGATACATACGGTATTATGTATATTATAAACATTTATATATTCGCGGTATAAACTGTCTACAAAATTACAGACAAAAAACATTTTCCCTATAAGTTTAATCGTCGCTGTTTACGGTCCTGCATCATGTACAATCGATGTTTCTGGGGTATCAGAGACATGATGTACCTCTAATCAACTGTTAATCACATTTAGTCAAACCAAATAAAAAAAACTTAAAATAAAAGTTTAAGACAGAGAAACAACATATCTACACAGCATGTTTTACTTTGATTGTCTGGTGTCGTTTTTATTTTTGGACTCCCATACAGTACCCGCCTGTGTGTTATTGTATACCTGCACAAACATTCGGTGTGGTAGTGTTGACACATGACATGCATATTTTTCCAACACTGGTGTCATTTTACGCTATCCATGAATGGGGACATCAAGAGTAAATCAAACAAAGTTGCCAAAGGACATGTGGCTTTACACGTATTGCTATTCACAACAGTAAACAAAAACAAAGGTGAATCAAAGGTGCCCTCGTTTTGCTCCAATTGGAAATGATGCAATTTCTTTCTTTCTTATCCAATTCCCTTTTACCATTACAGTGTAGGGCCAGCACCATGAAGCTGAATTTCTCTGGATCAAGGTATTAAGCCAAGCATGTGATCAACCCACTGTGACCTTTGTGGTATGAATTAATTTTGCCAGGACAGCGGCCTTGTGGCCTACTCTTATCGATGTTCAACTGCCAAGGGTTCTTTAACGTGTGCAACGTGCACACGGGACCTCCGATTTTTTCGTCCGTCTCCGATAGGACTAGGTTCTTGATCCCACCTACCTGCATAGGATCAGCGGAATGGCTAATATGTTTTCACCGGGTTTCAGGGAGAAAAATACCTGACACTGTCGTTGCCGGGATTCGAACCCGGTACCTTTCGTTTCAAAGGCGAGAACCGTACCTCTGCGCCACTGGGACCCCAACTGGTGCAATTGCATTTCATTAATGTTGATTATTCTCATACTATTGAATTTACCAAACTTAATATATATAACAAAAACTGGAGAAAAATATCCCCTATCTTCACGCAAAATTTCAAATAAAATCTCCAGGCTTGATTAAGAATTATAAAGGCTGGCGCAATTTTTAGTTATGATATGTTTGTATTTGTTGGTATTCGTTTATTGGGTAAATTGGAAATCGATTTGAAAGAAAAAAAAATCAGGATCGAAGACACAATAACCTTTATTCATTCCCCTCTTATTCTCAGCATGCTTTTTTCCTGTCTGGTCTGTCACTCAATATATTGTAATCAATCCGCGTTTTCGTCTTGATTATCATTGATCCATGGAAGCCGTATGCCTGTTGCGTGGCCTTTACAAAACAATGATTTAATTTCTGGATGTGCTAATATAATATTGGTTTTGTCTCTTCGGTTTCGACCGAAAGTAATGTAATTAAATAGAAACATTTAATATACGAGTACGAGTGCGAAAGTTACTGGGAAGTAAGTGAGAAGAGTTGTTTCCCCGGTTACTAAGCAATGATACGCTTGTTCGCGATTATATTTCGAATTTGAAGTTTCTTTCTTTTTTTTATTCCTGTGCAATTCTTTGAATTAGGATGAATAGTTGATTCTTTTGTTATTTTTAAAGATAGTGTTATCATATTTCAGTGAAGGAGTCTCTCGGAAGCGTTTATCGCTAGTGGAGTAATTTGTAAACACATTCAAAATGGAGGAAGAAGTAACGACAGGGGGTGACAACATCGTCACAGAATATGCCACATACGAAGACTTTCTTGATTCTCAGATCACTTCTTTTGATTTATACTATTTGGAAGTAAGGATGACTTTATTTTACTTCAATTTACTACTCATGGTGAACACTTTGTCAAAGTGGGCCCTCGTCATACTATCAGTCATTTTTGCCATTGGCAGCATAATTGATGAGAAGTCTCCATTTCTCTGTTCACCAGTTAGTTGGTTTAAATGCTTTTCTGATTGTTATTAGCCAATTTACTGTTATTAACTAGATATATTTTACATGCCCAACATTCTGCCTAACTTTCAAACAGGTTATCTTGGCGAATTGTGATATAAAAAATAGGAATGTCTGTTTATGTCGCAAAATGTTGTTTTACTGTTATTTCACCCGGAGTATGTTTAGATTTTAGGTTTCAGCGATGCGTAACAAGTCATCATTGTTTCACTACACATGCAAGGTCACTTGTTCCGTGTCCATGAACCCTAAAATCTAAACATACTCCAAGTGAGAAAAACATTTTGCAACGAACATTCCTATTTTTGATACCACTATTCTTCAGGATAACCCTAACAAATTTTCAGCCAGAAAGAAGAGAATCATGCCGCCAACTGTTCAATTAAAATGGTGTAATCACAAGATGCACTCATTACAGTTTTATTTTCATGTCTTTTGTTCAATAAATTAAGATCCTGCTGAGTTGTAGTCCTATATTTAGTTGAATAATACAGTTTGAAATGTTTTGATCAACTGTGTTTATCAATAACAGGACCAAGAGTTAGCGAGAGATCTGGTTGAACTCGGTTACAGAGGCAGCGGAGAAGTTCTAAAAAGGGAAGAATTTGAAGCAAGAAAGCAAGCAGCTGAAGCTAGCAGGCTGTCCAAAAGAAGTCAGCAAAAGTAAGTGTTACATTCATGGGTGGTTTTGTGTTTGGGTTTTATTTTTCATTATTTGCAAAAAATCTTATTCCAAGGGAATATTTCATCTGAGGGTGTTTATAGCACAAAGGTAGTGCATTAATTTTGTGTGCAGAAGGGCTTGGGTTCAAAACCTGATGGCAACGTGGGGATTTTTTTCTTTAAAGTTTTATGAGGTTTTTTTGGTTTTGGTTTTTTATGAGTTTTATAGCTCTGGACCTATGGATTCCTTATGGAATCAAAGTCTATTCAGAGATGAACTATAAATCACAGGTAATGTCTTTGATATGACAAAAATATGTTGCTGAGGACATAAAAATTACAACTTCAAACTTTAATATTTCATCTGTGATAACTCAATCATACTTTTTTCTTTATTTTTATTGTCCTTTTTTGTCATGATTTTTTACATACACTGAGAATCTTAAACTTATTAAGATGATCTTATCCTTAACTCACTTACTATGGTTCCCGTACATACACAGGACATGGGTGAGGTCTCTGTGTACGGTTCCCATACATAAACAGGATAAGCATTAGCAGTCGATAACAGCTATGTTTTTCCTATGACACTTCAGGCACTGTTCTAAGATGTTCTTTGTTTTATAAAGAAGAATGTTTAATTGTTTTTGTGTCTAAATTTCCAAAGGATTGCATGACTGGTTCGTTTTCTATGAAGTTTGTAAAAAAAAGACTAAAAACCTCAGTAGCAAGAGTATGTGGCCCTGAAAAAGGCTCAGTAGCAAGTGAGTTCATGCAATCAACACTCTTGATGATCAAGTTTACAATAAACTTATCAGATATATATTATATTTTTTTCTTCCATATTTTTAGAAAACTAGCAAGTGATGACAAAGTAATCAAGGATCCTCTCCTTGCAGCATTGGCACAGAGAGAAGCTGCAAATCGAAATGGAAAAATGACTGTGAGTGCTACATCAGCCGAAAAACCCTCTGTTGACTCAGTTTTTTAAAAAGAAAGGCTGTGGAAGAATTTTAAATTTTTTGTTTTTAATGTGTCTAAGTACAAAATAGGTTTTAAGAGTCAATTTGCAAACAGATCTGTTGTAATTGATTTAGTACCTATAGTATAGTCATGTAGCCCTTATGGATCCACATTTCAATGCGTTCACAATCAAGTATTTCCGGCCTTTGTTCAGTAGTGTTGTGTTAATCATGTTGTTTATTCGGCGGGTTAAGCTACGGCCCTATGAACTAAAAGGCTTAAGGACATACTTTTTTAAAACAAATTTTACTTTTTAATTCTATGGCAATAGATGTTGATACCTCAATGGTATACGAATATTGGTACTTAATTTTATCAACCTTTTGTAGGAATATTGATTCTTTTTTTAACTTGCATCTTTCCAGTCCATCGTCTTCATTCGTGACAGAAACCCCAGGGGTCAAGAAATATCAGGATATATTGATTATGCATACAGGTTGAAAACAGAGGATTTTGAGCCATATTTCAGTGGAAGGAAAAGACTTTTACCTCGACCTTCAGATTTAAGGTACAGTGTTTAATGCATTTCTCTCATTTTCTTAGCTTTGTTACAAGGAAAAATCACTCCTTGAATAGACAATAGGTGGATCAAAGAACATGTTTCTTGATTTTATTTTCATTCCAACTCATTATGAATAGAATTTATTGATTAAATCACCTCTAACCTTAACTTCTTTTTTTTATATCTACATTCAGTTTGATTAGATTAGAATCAGATCATTCAGTATGTTTTGTCCTTGTATCAAAAAATGTAATCTATACTTAATCTCTAAATGGTTCTCTCTCTACAATTTGTAATGTGGTGTGACAAAGATTGTCAGTGTCAATCTCTAAACATATAAATCTTCTCTGTTGAACCTTCAAATATTATAATCTTGTATTGCACATTGCAGACATTGTTCTCTAAACATTTCATTATTTTTTGTGAAACACAAATTGTACACCACATTGTAGGCGTTTTACTAAGTGCAAGTTATATGTATAAAGAACAACTCTGAAGAATTCCTTTTGTTTTATCTTTCTTTTTCAGTTTTTACAATTGGGAAACAGCTACTTCTACTTCCAATCCAACACCCAACTATCAAGTTATTGCAGAGAATGCATCAGGGTTGCTCTTCAAAAACAAAAGGGATAGGAAAATTGTCAATGTAGATCCAAAGGTAAGATAGCACCTGTTTAGTAACACCGTAGAGGAAACTTAGTTGTTCACCAGATATCAAGATATGCTTAAAATGACAGAAACCTAAAATATTACCTGAATTAGGCCATTTTCAGGCTATTACATCAAGTGACCTTCCTGTTATCTCTGTAAAAAGCCCAGAGTGATAATTTCTTCCAGGAGTAGCCACATCGGCTACAGTAATTAGATTGATTGATACTGTTCTGTGTGTTTCTCATGGTGATAGACACAGTAGGCTGATCACCTGCTTGTCTGAAATGTGTGGATGCTCTATGTGTTTGGTCATGTGTGGTGGTCCTGACGCTGGCAATCATAATTGTAGGCTTTTTGTATGCCGTCTGTGGTAGAAGATGGGACTGATCCCAACATTGCATTGTAGTATGGAGCTTGATTAAATAAACAAAATATGCCAGTTGTTTTCAGAAAAATACGCCAGTTTGTCTATCATTTTTCAATAACTACTAAAGCTGTTTTAAGGCCATTAATTGGTCAGTTAGTAGAGCACCTGACTTAAATAAGCTACCATCAAATGTTTATATCCTGAATTCAGTATTTCATTGTTATCCTTGGACAAAATGACTTCTTCACTCAACCGAGATGTATAATAGGTACCAGCTCACAGCCGAGATTGTGTCCTATGCAGATAAATTAGATTAAAGTGTTCATTTAATCAAACCCCAACTACAGAGCATGGCTTGCCATGAATAAATATAATTGTTTTACTCTCTTCTAATTCAGGCTCCAAACCCTGGTGACAATTCTGAAAGACATATCATCAACACCAGTAAATACATTCAAGTTGTTATTTATGATCATATTAACAGGAGAAAGACCTAAATATCTGTTGTGGGTTTGAAATGAAAATTATCCACAGATTGATGGTTACACTTTACTGGACATTTTAAGTTAAGATATTGGTTAGTTCTATGTAAAATTATTTGTAATGTTCAATTTGATTTTTGAAAACTTTTATGTGCAAAGACGGGATGAATGGTAGATTGAAAATTATGTTTGAAAATAAAATCTCTTTGTAAATTGTAAGGCTTGAAATTAATGTATATATAACGTTTTTAATATGTTTTGTTTGTATTTTGTGTGGAATGATTTACATTTTTGTAATGAAATTCTGACTTGTAAATCGAAAGAAATAAAAATAATCTATTACTCTTTCATTGGTTGTCATTTGTGAATGATGATGTTTGTTCTGAGGTTTAGGTTTAGAATGCTTTCAAGGAAACAGGTCATATCAGTACCCTGTACTTTATTAAGCTTCATTCAAGAAAATCTGAAAGCTATCACTATAAATGATTTAATCTGATGTGCTTTCCACTATACATTACATTTGTTTCAATCCAACATATTTTTTTGCATAATATGGAAGAGAGCATAAAGTGGCAAAAAGTATCAAATTCTGCCAGTCATGTAGCCATTAGTCCTTAGGGGAACGGCAACATGTTTATTGGCCTTTCTTATGTTAATGGCGGCGAGATTGCCAAGTGGTCTAGACAACAGACTTCCCAGTGAAAAAATGATGAATAATACATCCTGTTTTTTGCTGTCATCTTTCTGTATCTATATTCTTTATTGTCACCTTAACAAATATTATGAGATTAGACTTGGGAAAGTACACTGCAAAAGACCAGCGTCCTATCCAGAATGTGACAAATTGTTATTTGTCCCACCTCACGATTCTGAAATCAGGTTAAGCTCCGGACCTATGAGCCTTAAAAGGCTTCATGATATACTTGCTTACGACTAATACTGTCCAGTGTATTACTCATGATGGTCGACAGTGGGCTGAAATCCTTGGATCAATAGCATTTCCACACATGGTGTAGTGTCATTATGCTTGCTTGCTTGATCGAGCCCCATTAATACAGCAGAGCAGTGTTGGGGCCAGCCCTATGTTCAGCAATGAAAGGCACAAAAGATACCTGCCATAAATGCAGGTACCCCAACCACCAAACATGACTGAACACAGAGCCGGGAACTCTTTGGATCAGAGAGTTTCAGACAAGCAGGTGATCAGCCCACTGTGTCCACAACTCGTTACTGGCACCATGAGCAATACACTGATCAGTATTAATCACAAAGTTGGGCCAATAAACAAATTACTGTAGCCCTTGTGGGTACCCCCTCAGTTATTGATTGATAAAAACTGGGAGGTTCTACCACTCTGGGCAGAGTGTCATTATGTAATCAGTAATATTGAGCTTGTGACTATGGAAGACATAATCAATATTCTGACCTGACATGTCAACAAAAGAATTGTCATTAAAGTTTTAATTTCACCAAGTTCTCAAGTTGTTAGTTTTCTTTCTTTCTTATCCAATTCCCTTTTACCATTAAATTACAGTGTAGGGCCAGCACTATGAGGCTGGATTTCTGTGGATCAAGATATTTAGCCAAGCAGGTGATCAACCCACTGTGAAAGTTGTTAGTCTTACGTTGTTTTATACACAAAAAGGTCATATCAAAGGTTGTTCAACAGAACTTCTGAAGATTCCGCCTGAATCTCCCAGGCAGAGCCATGAATACTCTGAAATAAGAAAAGTCCAGAGAACAATTTTGCACAAGGCGAGACTCAAACTTGGACCTCTGCATCCAGAGGCAAGTGCCGCATGCAGCCTATCCCTTTATTTTTTAATGAATATTTTTTGCACTGTTCAGAACTTTCTTTAACCTGCTGTTAAAATTAATTATCAGTTTTGAAGTTGTTAGTTTTATGCCCTTGGCAGCACATTTTGGTAATATCAAAAGTGGGATCTCCGAATTATAGTCCATCTCCGATAGGACTTGATTCCACTGAAATCATCAGGGTCAGAGCCATAAAAGTCGAGAAAGTTCAAGGAAAAAATCCCAACGTCGTCGCCGGGATTCGAACCCATTGCCTTCTGCTCACAAAGTGAAAGCATTGGCCACTACGCCATAAGGCCCCAGTTTATCAGTTTTAAGTCCCTTTCGACACTTGAAGATTATTTCAGAGGCAGGACCTTGTGATTATAGTCCATCTCCAATAGGACTTACGCCTGGCCGGGATTCAAGCAGCAAACTTCAGTTTCTGAGTGCATTACCACTCTATCACAAAGGTGTCTAACCTGCTCTTTCCTTTATAATTATTAATAGACAAAGGATAAAATGAACACAAGAGAAGTATGATTTTATTGTAAAGTAATCTCCCTTTATTCGTAACCAAATATATAAACACTGTAAAATACCCACAATTGTTTACACCATATAAGGTTAAACAAAGCTAACTGTTAGTATCAATACAAATCAGATCATTTACGACAAAGATAAACAAGTATTACAGATCTCTTTACACCATTTGATATTGCACTGCAGTTATTTTCTAACCAGCAGTTGCCCCCGCTCTGTCATAATACTTGGACTCACCAAGAATATAAACTCAGATGTGCCTACAATAGCTTAAGTGTTGTCAGTTTGGAGTTTCACTTAGTAGTTAGATTTATTGAATGTTAATTTCAATAAAAAGAAACAAATCTCTATATTAAAAAAATAGAAATAATGCTTAGACATATCTAAATACTTTAATATTGTTTTCATTCTTTCTCCTTTTCCTGTTTTCAAATTTTGTTAGCAGCCATAAAACTATTTTTTGATTCTGCTCTAAAATTAGTCTCTTCTGCATAACATTACTATTCTGTGAGAATACAAAAGCATTTCACAGCTTAAAATCTCTCACCATAAAAGCACATGAGATAGATATAAATATTGCGATGAAAATTTGAAATGATCTTAGCTAAAGTAAAAATCAAATCCTAAACAAAGCAGATGACATCGAAAGAAAAGAGCGGAAAACTGGTCAAGATTACCTCTATTTGAGTCTTACTTTCTAAAGATGAATCTTTGACAGTCAAGTTATCAACCAACACAAAAAAATTTTTTTTGTTAAACTACAAAATTTCTCCTATAATTCTCACAGATGCACAAAGATGTTAACTCAGTGTCGCTTATACCCAAATGCAAATATCCAAAATCTTGATATCATATTGTACGTAGAAATCAGCAGAATAGTGTAATAATATTTCATCATCATATCTATGAGATTTGAGAGAAATATGCTTCTCCATTACGGCAATGAAAAATTAATGAATTAGAAAAATGAAAATTGATTGTTGTTTTACAACTCACAGGTTGATTCTACTTACAATGACAGCGACAATATACAAAACAGGATTAAGAAAAAACAACAACCCTTAACATCATCAATAAATACAAAATAGACAACTATTCAGGCAAGGAACCAATAAATAGCTAAAACTTTTTAACAGCTTTCATAATCAGTAAAGTTTGTTCAAATTTTTTTTTTTAATCGACCGTAAATGCATCGCTATATTGTTTTAAATCAACTTAAAACTATTTGTAGCCCAATGAAACAGATAATGTATCTAATAGTAAAAATTCATTTTCCACAAACCACATCAAAACTATACCAAGCTGTTTCCATTTTTTGTTCTTCAAAACTCATGAGTGAATTTCAACCCCCAAA
Organism: Tritonia tetraquetra; assembly: GCA_030265355.1. Taxonomy (NCBI): domain Eukaryota; kingdom Metazoa; phylum Mollusca; class Gastropoda; order Nudibranchia; family Tritoniidae; genus Tritonia; species Tritonia tetraquetra. Next base: position 5,086 of record JARBEQ010034698.1, on the reverse strand, counting down.
AAACCCACAAAGAACAACTTAGTAATGTTCAAGTAAATAGCTAAATTGTGGAGAGGGCCCAGAGTAAGGCACAAGTAAGGCACTATATAGCATGGGTAGAAGAAAAAAAGAAAAGAATCGGGGGTATGACAAGCAATATCAGGGTCCTGAATACTGATAAGAGTATTATTCTGGATACAGTATCTAATACTGGATGAACGCACACTGCTTGGGAGTAGAGAAAAGTGTATCTTAATTCCAAGCATGCTTTTCTGAGAAGGGTCAATATGAAATAAAGCTGGACTGGACAGTCTTTATCAGCTGTGATGCATAATAAATCAAGGGCTACTGCAAGTTATGAACCAAAGGGTATAAGAATAAATGAACATGTGAAAAACTAGTTCTAGATCTCTGTGTTTTATGTTTGTTTTCTTCTGTGTGTTGTTTGTAAGCTGAGGTAGGGTTTTGCCCGAAACATTCTACGTCTCTGTCTCTTATCCTTTGGAAGTTTTTACATTCTCATTTATTCTTTTACCATATCAGTCATGAATGACAAGTTGCATTCCACAGGTAGTGTAAGCTAAAGGCCAGGCTAGACATCTAGATTAGACCATCCATCAAGTACAGTCCAGACAAAACATGGCAATGTACATAACCTTGCCCAAATGGCTTTTACAACATTTAAACCAAGCTATCTGGGTTATTCACGTCTGTTCTTAACACAAATAGGAAGTTAAAAGTTGTCATCACTGCAATTAAGTGTGTATATATATTGACTGTGTTTTTATGCGTAGTAGTTATATAGTTTTTTTTAAATTGATCAATAGACACAAAAGTTTGATATTGCAGAGTATGCTTTTAAACAGTGTGCGTTTATCCAGCAATTAATGTATAACAAACGAAAAAAGATTGTCATGGTGATATATCAAACAGAAATTGTGAAATTGAAGAAAAAAACAAAAAACAACAATAACCCAGAGCACTTTGATTACCTATATGAAAGACATCAACAAGTAGAAAAGCAAGACAATATTTGTTACGAAAGCAGTATTTTTAAAAAAAAAATATATATATATATATATATATAATGAGATGATAATTTCCTGTAACATGTCATAAAAAAAACATTGAAGCTCATTAATATATACAATGTTATCACTGAGAGTAACGAGCTGTCTCACTCTGTAGAAGCTTATTCCAGCAATTTTTTTTGGTTTCGAGTCCAGTGCTTAATATTCAGCATCTCTATATAGCAGAAGGTGCTATACAAATATGCTTTAATATTATCATTATTATTATTTCTAAAAATATAAATAACACAAAAAACCGTACAACCAGCTAACATGATCTAAATTCAAATACTGATAAAATGTACATGCTTATTCAGTTATCCAACAATAATCCATGCGGCTACAAGTTACATAATGCGTTTTAATAGCGTCTTTCTCTTTTCCATGAATATTTGACTGAAGAGAGCATAAGTGTTGACAGACCCAGAAAAGTGAAAAATTATAATCAAAAGATAAATTGATTAATACTGTTATGCAAAACTAGCATTAAAGCTTGAACTTAAATACTTATGGTAATGCTTTATTTCTTTGTTTTTTTAATCAATGATTAAATTGTGAAAAGTTCAACTCAATAATAATACTGTTCACATTTTTGCAAAAGAAAACAAATTTTTCAACAAAAAAGCAAAACCGGAATGGGTATTGAAAAGTATCTTAAATTGGTATACAAGATTTTCAATAATATTTGTTCAAATTCATTTATCAAACACCACTTTCCTGTAGAATATATTCTGATTTCTTGCGTTGTTCCAAAGCCAGTTAAAATGTTACCTTCTATCGCTAATGTTACTGAAATCCCTCCCAATGTCAGACTTAACCATGATCAAATTGGAGCTAATAGCTGAGTGAACAAATGTAAATATTCATCATAATTAAAATGCCAAATGCTTCAAATTCCACCTGCTTCGCTTAATATCTTGATCCACAGAAATCCAGCCTCATAGTGCTAGCCCTACACTGTAATAGTAAAAGGGAACTGGATAAGAAAGAAAGAAGAAGCTTCAAATTCTTCATCAAACTAACTCTGCAATTGTCACCCAATAATAATAATAAATGCCAATTTTTTTTTATCTCTTTAGATACAGATTCATTTACAGGAGCGAGAAGAATGAAGTGATATCAAATATGACAAGAGGAGGAATCTTATTTTTTTAAAGTTTTCGAAGAGATCAATATTGACAACGACGATGGTCATATAATTCTGGGAAAAAGTCAAGCAAGACAAAAAATTCATATTACACAGAGTGAGGTTTGCCCTCAGATCTGAGAGTGCAAAATGTGTGTTTATATTTGTGCACCACAGAGAGAGATCTGTAGTTTATTTATCACAACAGTATATATATACATACATATTGATCTGTCAATTCAAACATTTATCCAATATATGAAAAGTAAATAATAACACAAGGTCTAAAACATGACATTGTTAGTCTTCGTTGATTACATTGTAGTTTACAGAATTAATATTAAAATAATACAATGTGTTATTACGACAACTACCGTTACAATGACATTATAAAAAGAAAGATAATTATATGGTTTTGATCAGTATCTTAAAACGATTAGATACAAGCATAAACTTTACTCGTATTGGTAGATATATAATTAATATGTATGAGATTTTTTTTACTAAAGGTAGAAGAGTAACATAAATAAAATATTTGATAGTAAAATAAACCAGACTTGCCAAACACCTTTTGCCACCCCAACCAATTTTTGCACATAATTGCCCAAAATTGTATCAATTTTATCATATTTTCAAGAAAAAAAATCATATCTTAAAAAAATGCTTTATCAGTAGATAAGGAAAGGAGGCCATTTTTTATCCTGTGAACCAACTCTTTATGCTCAACGCCTAGGTCTTTCATTATGGCCGTTGTCTTTCTACATCCACACTGAAACCAATGAAACCTATGGGTAATATCGGAGTTTGGAAATATGTGTATTGAAATAAATTTTCCTCATATTCACATATTTATGACCAAAATGCGTATCAAATGATACAATTTCATACTGCTTTAATAAACCAAAAAACCCCAGGAAATATCATCATTTGTTTGCGTGTGAATCAAACCCTCAAGTGCAGTCCTGAAAAATATCAATCAAGCTCCCTACTCAGGTAACAATGTTCAGAAGAACAGAACAGCAATGTGCACTTTTAGGGCAGCACAGGATCCATTTTGTTCATTTCCATGTTTATATCAGAGATGCCACTAGGTTCTGTCAAAATAGCCTTAACTTTTTTTAGCCCACAGAGATAAGAGACAAACCCGCTTCATGTTTATACGACTTTAATAACGCTGCCAGACATATTCCAGCACTGCCCAGGGTGGTAGAACCTCCCAGTTTTTATCAATAGCTTAGGGGGTATCCACAAGGGCTACAGTAATTTGTTTAGTGGCCTGTCTTTGATTAATACTGCTCAGTGTATTGCTCACTGTGCCAGTAAAGACTTATGGACAATGATCATTTGCTTGTCTGAAACTCTCTGACCTAAAGCATTTCCGGCTCTCGTGTTTAGTCATGTTTGGTGGTCGGGCTGCCTGCATGACTGGCCCCAACACCGCTCTGAAGTATTAATATTAATGGAATTCCATCAAACAAACAAAAATATTCCAGCAAGCTGCTGTACGGGCAGCTGGAATTCCGGACATTGCCTTAAAAGGATAAGATTTAAACGTATTCATAGAATCAAACTTATTCAATTTGAAGAATTGCTTTTATCCAAGCAATGAGCAATTTGTAAAACATTGAGACTCAATTATTCAAAAAAGTTGTTCTCCTCATAGAACATCTGAGAATATCTCTAATCATGAAAATTAATTCCCACAATAATGTTGAATTCAACATATGAGTATTTCAACTAGGTTTCCACACAATGTATGTAATTCAAAATGCCATAATTATGGGAATAAAATAAAACATGAAGAGCCTGAAGGCTCACAAGGAAAAAGTTTAACGTGACAATTTGTCACTTTCTGGAGGGCATTCGCATCTATCACAGTTTAATTTCCCAATTCTCTATTGAGAATGGATACCTATTTCTACACCTGGGACAAGTAAGTATCTTGCTTAAGACAGCAACAAAGTGCCTATAGCAGACCTGCCTACTTTTTAAAAATGTAATCGGTAACAAATGGCTATTGGGTCCTAAAAATTACCAACTTATCAGTTTTCTCATAAAAGTGTACCAATTTATCAGTAAAAGCTTATAACTGCTTGAAAATTAGTTGAGAGAGAAATTACTGGAGAAATGTATACAATTTTCCATTAAATGACGAAATATCAGTATCAAGGGGAATCTTATATAGAAATAGACATGATTCGCTTTAAATAATCTAAATACTCGCTCAGAGATGGATTGAAACGTGTCGAATTGATCAGACTAGCCATTAGACAAGGACATAAAATCAAAGATTATTCAGCTTTTTAAAGTGTTTTATGTGAAATTGCAATAAAAGATGACCGACTAAGCATGCGATGGTGCAAAAACTGAGATCGATGAAAAATACTGTCACAAAAATTAGAAAAAATGACCAAAAAAAACCACTAGAAAATCACTGGCGAATTGAGTGTGCATGTCAGGAAAATATAGCGAATCCGCTCTCTGAATTACCGTTAAGTGATAACTAGTCTAAGACTGCCGACCGGTGAGATGGTACAGTAATTAAGAATTCATAATTTTACCCACTTTTCCGTAACCCCCGTAACGTAAGTTGTTTTTTCATACCGATTACAGAAAATTCGTAAAAGTAGGCAGGTCTGCTATAGTGGGAGTCTCACCATGGAAGTCTGCCAGACTGACCACTTGGTCATCAAAATCTGACCTAATAACTAAATGGGGAAACTTGGTCACAGATACAAATATGAAAGGAAAAAAAATTCCTTCCTTCATGAAAGGTACAATATGAGAGATTCATTAAAGACACATTGAACATGTTAAATCATACCAGACACTCAGTGAGTAAAAGAAACAGAATGCAGTTTGAAAGCAGAACACTACTTCAGAAACCAGAACATTAATAAAGAAGGGGGAG
>JARBEQ010034365.1:0-15503 GCA_030265355.1 Tritonia tetraquetra | reverse complement strand
AAAGCGCCTTTGAACATTTGAAATGGAAAAGGCGCTATATAAATATAATTTATTATTATTATTATTATTATTATTATAAAGGAGTACCCACTCTACCAACTGAGGTATTCTTCTTTCATTGATTCCTCTTTTTTCATTTTTCCATTTCAATTTCACAAATATCTATTTCAATGCAATTATTTGCATTAGATTATATGGTATAGTTTTCTATTGCTATTGTTAGACTACTCCCGTCTTTTAGTTGTTTTCACTTTAAATGGTACTTACTAGAATACAACTAAGATCATCAGTTTTCTCTAGTACAATTAATGAAATTGGTGCTGTCCCACTGTATGGATTTCCATATGAGGTAACTACTTTTGAGATGATCTTCCTTTTTCATAAAAGGATCAAAATGGGGAAACTTAAAAAAAATGTTCTCCTTTTTTGGGGGATTAATGGGTTACATAAATAACACTGATATAGATGTTCATATTTGTTGTATTGATTTTCTCAACCTCGGCTTCTAGAATTTTTATACTCATCTTACAAAGGCTATTTTTGAATAGCACCATATTAACAAGAGTCAACTGTATTCCTCAGGTTACCCCAACGGCCACCCAGACTGTATTTCCTACCAAGCAGATCTTCGATACTTAAAAGAGAAAGTGGATGCTGGGGCAGATTTCATCATCACACAACTTTTCTTTGAGTCAGAGACCTTTCTTAGATTTGCGACGGACTGTCAAAAAATGGGAATCACCATTCCCATCCTACCTGGTGTTCTTCCCATTCAGGTACGCGTTTGTCTTGTTTGTCCCATCAGAGACTGTATAGCTAGCGAGACATGTAAGTGTGGGTTAGAACGCGTATCTAGGTGACTGCGTGGTTACCAAAATAACGCTGGTAAATAACCAAAGTTTAGTGGTCAATGTTCAGTTAAAAAGCTAGCCTGCCTTTATTTACCGGCTCTATTTGAAAATAGTTTAGTACCCGCTCATATGCTGCAAGCGGCACAATTCTCATGGAAGGCGAGGCAGAGTTACATGTCTCGTCGCGTTAGGTGTAGTCTCTGGTCCCATGTAGGATCTGTATTTTTTATTGGTCTTGTATGTGTGAATAAGACAGAAAGACAGTTTTATATTTTTTTCAATATGATGGTAGATGTATGATGCCTACTTGTTTGATAAGTCTGAAAAAATATTTAAGCTTCTGTTTCAATTTGTGATTTTATGAAAAATGTCAATCGGGCGAGTTTATTTGTAAATAGTCCCCTGGATTTTTTGCACCATGTGGTTGTTTCATTCCACATGTATAATCATGTCCCTGACATTTACTTGGAGTATATGTATAGATTATGTTTAGATGTGTCGACCTGAACCTTTTTGTTGGACACCACCATCTTAGAATGTGCTATCAAAGAGCAAGCCGCTCTCTCATTGGATGAAAATGGGTTGCTGCATGGTGCAAATTTGTTAAGAATTATCATCTACCAAATCTCTTAGCCATTAGAGGGTTCAGCAGATACATCATCAATAATTCATTTTGGGAATATTAATCATGTCTGATGTTAGCCTCAGCAGTAACACATTCGCTTCATGCACAGAAATTCCTGGCCTCGATTGGATATGGTTTTTTTCTGAGGACTTTCTTGTAGTTTTTATGGCTATGACCCTGTGTATTCCTTATGAAATCAAGTCATATTGGATAAGACCAATAATGAGTTGCCAGGGGCGTGAAACTGACAACTTTAGATTCAGTTTCAGAATTGAATAGCCATTAAAAAGTGAAGTTGAATTCTACAATGGTTTGAAAAATATGACCAGATTGATTTGAATTTCAAATATTTACTTCTATGATCTCATCTTTTTGATTGCTGTACACATATTGAAATTGTGTTACAATGAACCAAGTGACTGTATTAGTACTATATTTTAACCTTTTGAATCCATGCCACCGAAATATTGGTGGAGCGCTTATGTCGCTGTTCTCCGAGGCATCATAATTTCGGTGCAGCAATGTCAGGTCTAAGATGAATGAAATTACTATCCAAAAAAGAATTGTTGAACTCACTACCAGACCCGACATTGCTGTGCTCCACAGATATTTTTTTGCTCAGGAGCCCAGGGTTTGGGTCATTTTAGGTTCAGGAGGTCAGGGTTCAAAGGTTTAAACTGTGTTGTCAATGTATTTTTCAGGCATACCAGTCGTTGAATCACATTGTCAAGTTGTCCAAATTGAAGGTTCCTCCAGAAATCATCAAGGCCATCACACCCATCAAGGACAATGATGTTGCAATTCGCAACTACGGCATTGACCTGGCTGTGGACATGTGTAAAACTTTATTGGATTCCGGCATGGTCCCTGGCATTCATTTCTACACACTAAATCGGGAGGTGTCCGTGACAACCATTCTGAAAAAATTAGGAATGTGGTGTGAAAAAGTCCACCGATCTCTGCCGTGGAAAGCAACAGCCAATCCTGCAAGATCTGAGGAGGAAGTGAGGCCAATCTTCTGGAGGTGTCGTCCAAACAGTTATGTATATCGTACTTCAGATTGGGAAGAATTTCCAAATGGTAGATGGGGAGACTCAAGTACACCATCCTTCAACGATCTTAAATATTATCACCTGTTCTATCTGAAATCTCGATCGTCCAAAGATGAATTGTTGTCGATGTGGGGAGAGGAATTGACGTCTGAGGAAGATGTGTGGTCTGTTTTTGTCGATTACCTAACTGGCTCTCCAAACAAAAACGGTATCAAGGTAAGACATGTGGTTTGTCGTCACGTAATCATATAGTTGATCTGCTTTAAATATGTCGACCAAAACTTGTGACTTTGACTCTGTTGTACTTTATGTAGTTTTGAACCCTGTTTCTCCTGCCAATGGCCTTGAAAATTGAAATTGTTTTTGTTTTGTTTTGTTTTTGTCTCGGGTCTCATACCCAAACTGTCTGATTAGCTTTTGTATCATAGAGTGTTTAGAAAAGATTTTAGTCATGTTTTTAGTAATGTTAAAATTGTTTAACTATCAATTATTGGTTAGCAAATGTTAGAGGAGATCTGTAGACATGCATTTATAGTTAGATTCGTCCATTACTATCTTTAAACAAAGACACAAAAAATATCTGGTCAAAATGTTTAAATCTTAAGTCAAATAAATAATATGTTAATGTTAGAATTGTTTCTAACCGGGTCCTCTACAGGATCCCAGGAGTGGCCTGACTCCATGCCCTTCATCGTAAGGACAAGCCTGTTAGTTTTAAAGTTATATAGCCTTATCAAAAATCAAAATGTTTGCTATGCGATGGTCAATTCCTATCAGTAAGAAAATGTAAAAGATGAAATTGTTGTTAACTTTGAGATTTTATTTGAATTGAACTGACCGATTGTGCAATAGGATATTGAAATTTACTCTGGAGGTTGTTGGTTACCTGAAGGTCCTTTTTTTTGTAAAAAATCATCCAATATACTCATTAGTTTAGCAGTATATGAAGTAACAGAAAAATGGTGTCATCATTCATTGCAGAGTGGTTTGTCTTTGTTTTCCTTACTTTTGATGAAATAACATCATTGTTTTATGAGTGGACAATGCTTTTTTTTATTTTATGTTATGTTATACATGTGATTTGTTCTCGACCCACCATGCATGGGCTAAAAATAGTTCACTCTGACGTTTTATTATTATTTTCCATATTGGCAGGTGACAAAAATTCCCTGGGATGATGACGAGATTGTAGCAGAGACGTCTCTCATTGCAGACAAACTTGCAAGCCTGAATAGAAACGGTATCCTGACAATCAATTCACAGCCTCGAATCAACGGAGTGCCGTCAACAGATCCATTTGTTGGGTGGGGAGGACCAAATGGCTATATTTACCAGAAGGTGAGAAAGGATGGCAATAGGATACTACATCCATTAAGAAAACAACAGAAGTCTTTTTGAATTTTAAATCTTCTTATGTCTTTTTGAGCCCCGTCATTGGGAAGTTTAGGTTGTGGTTCAGATGTCTTCTATTTAAGTCCACAGTTGTGATTTGAATATGCCACTGTCCTAATTTTTTCTTCGAACTTTTTACTTTTTATCTTAACTCTGTCTACACCTTCAAGAACACAGACTTCAGCTCATCCAATCGCAACCAACTTATTCACAGATGGAGCCCAACTGAAAAAGACAAAGTTCATGATGAGAGAATAATGGCATTGTATTGTATCGCAGCAACTGGAATTAAAAAACAACATCTTGACCTTATGAGACTTTGCCCACTGAGCCCATAATGCCCTGTGCTTGAGCTCTTTGAACAAAAATACATGTGTATATATAACCCCATCCTGTTTTGGGGGAAATCCAGAATTACGTTACCGTACTAGTTGAAATTTACAGTATACTGGGATCCTAACTCGTGGGTTGATATATGTTATCTGTTACAATTCTTAAAGAATTGACAACAAAAAATGTTGAATACTCATGTGATATTTCTATTTCAGGCCTACTTGGAATTTTTCACATCCAGACAAAATGTAGCGGCTTTGAAACAGATTCTGCCCAAATTTCCTCTAGTCAACTACCACATCATCAACTGCTCTGTGAGTTTTTATATCTATATTTATTGTTTCCGTTAAAAAAAACAAACTTGTCTTTATTTTCAGTTTATACTCGTTGCAAATTGTTCATAAGGCGATGTGATTATCTTTGTTATTTTTTCAGTCTGCCAAAGTGTTTTTTTAATATATATTGTTCAAGTGCACAGTAGATTGATCACCTGCTTGACTTAATATCTTGATCCAGAGAAATCCAGACCCATTGTGCTGGTCCTACACTGTGATGGTAAAAGGAAACTGGATAAGAAAGAAAGAAAGTTCAAGTGCATAAAATAACAGCTAAAAATGTTAAAGATACAATCTAACTACAAGTGGAGAATAAGAGACCAGTTGTATAATCTAAAACGGTTGTATTTATTTCTGACATTTTTTATTCAGTCATTTTCTCTCATTTCTTCTTCAAGAATAAATTAATTTTTTCCTCTTTTCACAGGGTGAGTCGGATTACACAAACTGTCACGAATCTCAACCTATCGCAGTCACTTGGGGGGTTTTCCCTGGTAAGGAAATTGTACAGCCAACAGTCGTAGACCCTGAAGCTTTCAAAACATGGAAGGTAAGAGTTGTGATACTGATGATTATGGGGTACCCCGACTTTCAGTTTATTTTTTACACACTATTGCAATGAACAGGAGAGGCATGACTATTTGGGCAATTTGTGTTACAAAATTATGAAATAAACATTATGTTTACTGCAAGCGGTTCAGCAGAACTATTGTATCTTTTGTACATACAAAGAAGAATACAGGTGATGATCTGAAAATTATTACTTACCTTCAAGACTCAAATGGGGGTAGGCCTACTTGATGGAGCTTGCTTAGGTAACGGTACTTGTGAGTTATGAAGCAAGCTCCATCAAGTAGGCCTAGCCCCATTTGAGTCTTGAAGGTAAGTAATAATTTTCAGATCATCACCCGTATTCTTCTTTGTATGTACAAAAGATACAATAGTTCTGTTGTACTTGTGAGTCATGAAGCAGGGGGTAGAGTGGGGTGAAAATTTATTTCAGCTTTGCCAGCTTGACACCACAATATTTTCATTGCACTCTAAACCCTCTTGGTATTGTATTGAGCTTCAAAAGTGTGTTCTTTTCTCCTAATAATCTAATTGCATTAAAATGTGTACACACTGCACACTATTGAACGCGCTCCACACCTAATTTTATCTTTAACATTAAAGATGTCCTCGTTTTTTGGTCCAATGGGAAATGGTACAATTGCATTTTATTTATTTTGATTATTCTCAAACTACTGAATTGTCCAAAACTAAATATGCAAAAGGCATTAAAGCGAACTATGACCGATCATCATGCAAAATTTCATAGATGTGTTTTCTAATAAAACCTGTAGACTTGACTAAAGTTTGTATAGGCTGGCGCGAGTTAAAAAAAAATTATAATAGATGTAAAACCAATATCACAGGACTCATCTCTGCTATAATCAGAATTTATCAAATATATGGAAAGGTTTTGCTAAATGCCGAAATCTTTCTTGGGACAGAAAATAAATGCGATTTTGGTATTTCAATTTTTCCTTTATCTGATTTTTGTTTGTTTTTTTTGTTTTTTATAAGGGCAGTTGTGAATTCTTTTATTATTATTGTTATTATTATTATTATTATTATTATTATTATCATTATTATTATTGTTATTATTTGTTGTTGTTAAAACTGATGTATTGTTTGGTTCTTAATTCATACAGTTGATGGGTAGCGAAAAATAGAGAAAAACTGCAGAAAGACATGGTCAAGTTTTCAATTATCTCAATTTTATCATTTGAAGAAATTTGGAGTGTAAACAATAATTTCTTTAACACATTTTGCCTGGAGCCTTTGAAATTGGGATCTTCAGATAAAGTCTTAATTGGCTAAGGACTAGCAGATTTACAATCCTTGGTACCAGTCTTTTTTTAGAGTTATTTTGTCAAGTTTTTAATCTTTAACAGGACTGTGACTTATTGTTATCTTTTATTTAATTTTGTTTTTATGTTTTTATTGGTGTTACCATTTTCACGTATCATTGTTGTTTTTGATGCCATTGTTAAGCGCCAATGAGCACTTTTAGTGGAGATTAGGCGCTATATAAATAAATTATTATTATTTTATTACTATTTATTATATTTACAGAGGTGTCAATTTTCCAGTAGCCAGAAAATATCTAATGGCTTGTTGAGAGATGTGACACAAGACACACGTATTGATATTGTGTTCTTAGTATACACGTGAATTGAGTTTGTCTTTGATCTTTATCTGTGGGCAAATCAAGTTACGGCAATTTTGATTGGTCTTCTGTAAGTTAGTTGAATGAGATTAATTGAAGTTAGGTAGTGATGTCCATATTGGATTGTATTGTTTTATAAAGTTTTTCTCTCTTTGACAGGATGAAGCATTTGCCTTGTGGAACGAAACATGGGCCGCCATCTATCCGGAGGAGTCCAAATCAAGGGAGATAATCCGGGGAATACACGATGGATATTACCTGGTGAACTTGGTGGACAATGAATATCCCAAGGAAACCGTACTGTGGACCATCTTGGATCTCATGCTGAGCATTGCCCGGAATAGTCACTGTTCTAGTAAGTATTCACAGTAAAATAAGGGCTGCTGGAAGTTAAAAACCAAAGGGTAAAAAAAATATAGAAATTGTGTAAACTTCTAAAAAGGACAAATCGCAGGGATGAAGAATATTATTGTATTACTGCGATAGGCGGTGTTGTGGCCAGTTCCAACTCCAGCATTGCTGAACAAAGAGCTGGAAAAACTTTGGATCAGGTAGTTAAGGCAGACAGGTGATCAGCCCACTGTGCCGAACGAAGAACGTTTCGGGCAACAAAACCCCTTCTTCAGCTAACAACCATCATATAGAAGATAAAAAACATATAAGGTAATATAGCATGAAAATTGGTAGGAAACTGATCAGTCGTATGTCGGTCCACTCACAAGGAAAGATGGATCAAGAATGTAAGTTAGTAAGGTCTGCTACAAGCAATTTCATTTTGAGGGTTGTGCAGGGTTTTATTGAATTTCTAGAAAATCCATGGAACTCACAATTTTATATGTACATGTTTTAAAGACATTCAGATTTGAAAAGATAATTCTTCACTATGGTAGAGCTTGGGGAAATGAGTATAATCTTCCCCCGGGCTTCACAAAGACTGGTGTCATTGCAAAAATAGATTTTTCAATGGAATCTCTTTCTCCTACAAGTATCCTCTCCTACTGAGTGGGTCACTGGCACGTGTTCTTGGTTTCCCTTTCTTTCTTTAAATAAATTATTTAAGTGTTTAGTTTTACTCCCTCTTCACCTGGGAAATGTTATATCAAATGTGGTTCAATAGGATTTGAAGATTCCACATGAATCTCCTGGCAGGGTCATGAAAACTTTTGAAAGTTCCAGAAAAAAAGAACCTAGTCCTATCAGAGACGGATGATAAACTTGGAGGTCCGGTGCGCACGTTAGAGAACCCTTGGCAGTTGAAAATCGTTAAGAGTAGGCCGCATGGCCGCTGTCCGGGCAAAATTAATTCTTACCACAAAGGCCACATTGGGTTGATCACCTGCTTGGCTTAATATCTTGATCCAGAGAAATGCAGCTTCATAGTGCTGGCCCTACACTGTAATGGTAAAAGGGAACTGGATACGTTCACAACCACTTTGTGATCAGCTGTCCAAAGATGCACAGTGCTACATGAAAAGCCAAGGCAGAAATGCGAAGACAGGCCAGGAAGAGCAAAGAGTAGATTTCAGCTGACACTGATGATGACACCTCTTGTCCGCACTGTCAATGGACCTTCAAGGCACAGGTTGACTTAATTAGCCATCTTGCGCACCCACACCAACAATGATCGAGGATGATTAGATGGTCTTCGTCGCAGCAACTGATGAACAACATAAGAACATGACAATTACTATACAGTCCTGTCTATCCTTGTTCCTCATTCCAAATGTCATCCCTCTACTTTAACTCTTCTCCCTACATAACTGTCATTTTTCCTCAATGCTATTTCACGCTTATATTATTCAGACAATGCATGTGAATGGCATTTGAAATGAGACACTTTGATTTTAGATCAGAGTACATGTTTTTGATTTCATCAAGGGTTCACAGTATTTGAATTGTCATCCTCAATGGAACCCTGCGTATTATTTGTTTATTGATGTTTACAATAATATTCTTTTGTTTTTTTCATGCAGATAGCAACAGTGAAGTCCGTGAGGAAGCCGACAACGGAAACAGTAATGGAGTTTCAAATTGATCAAAGGGAGATGACTCAATTTTTGTTTTGATTTTATAAAGAAAGGGTTTGAAAATAGCCTTATTCTTATACAAAAGGTCGTAGTACAAATACTAATTTTCATTGTTTTTGAACTGATGTATTTGAATTCCCTCATTGAAATGATACATCGGTGGGCGATAAAAGTCTTGCACTGATAAGGCTGCCGTTCATGCATGGGTAATTTTCAGGCTTTGTGACCCATTTTTGTTGCGGTGTTCCAGTTCTAAAATACAACTTATCGCATGTTTCAAGTTACAAGTATGTTGTTTTCAACACTTTTAAAACTGCATTGTCATCAATGGAAGTGTAATTCAGTACCATCTGTTCTTGGGAAACATACAAAAGTTAAATTAGAATACCCACAAACAAACAAAATCCCTCATTTTGATAAATCCATATCACAAAATGATATGAAATTTTCCAATATTTGTGAATGATCTTGCGCGCATTCAATCATTTTGATTGATTAATGACCTAATTTGTCACCTGTCAGAATGAGTCATTTTTGGTGAACCATCCTTTAGTAACATCCCTTTGATAGAACTTGGTTTTGTCTTTTTAAAGGACCATTAGTCATACAAAGGGAACAGCAGCAATAGTTATCACTGACAGTACTATAGGTAATTAAGGACATCATTATTATTAGTGGTTCAACTTTTACTTCATCAATTCTGTCCAAAAGTGTAATTTTATCTGTTACGATTTATAATGCATTGCTCTATTTTAGTGAAAGGAATTCAGCATTTCATATAATTGAATTGTTCAGATAAATCTATAGATATTCCAATAATTTAGAAAGGCAATGTGTTCACTTTTACGATTTAATCCATAAGTATGTACTTATTCTATTGTCAATGAATTTAATGTTATTGCAGTATGTACTTTACTTCATGTGTTGTCCTGTTACTGTTGTCAGATCAAGTTTAAAATACGCTAGTCCCAAAGTCCCAGATTACAGAGCATGGGATTTTGAGGTCTATCAATCTTGTACCAGTCCCATGAGGCTCAATTAAGATAAATGGCATCAAGCTGACTTAAATTAATCAGTATTTTTATAAATGATATTAGAGTCTATTTTACTCCTTTGACTTAGCCTGTTGCTACTTATTATTGATGTTGATGATTCGTCTTTTTATTCATTGTTTCCTCCACAGGGGTATGTAAATAGGTCCTCTGTTCATCAACGATGATGGGTTCCACCCATGGACTACTTGTATTTCCCAGTGGTCCGTGGGTGGCATCTTGTCTGATCTTGTTCTGTCTTCTCTCCCTCTTCCCTTTTTCTACCCTCCCCCCACGTGGGTCTGGGGTTTATATATAGGCCCTCTGTTCACCAACGGGGGATGCAGCTCCCCTGATGGTGGGTGGCATCTAGTTACCTTTGATTTGTTTGGGAAGTTTTATGTAAATATATTCATAATGAGCGTTTTAGCAAATATTAAATTAGAACAGTGATATCTAAAAGTAAGAGGCAGCCCCAGAGTGGCAACCTTGGCAGAAAAGTGTTAAATAGTCATAGTGGGTTTTTAAAAAAAGATTTATTCACTAGCTGCTCACTTTGAATGAGTTTAATTTTATTTCCCGGGGAGCAATGAAGGGGTGTTCAATATCTTGTACTGCTGTGGTTAATACTCTGACTGAAGACACCTAATGTCTTGGGTTCCAAACCAAACAACGACAGGGATTGCATTACAATCGTGAATTGTTTATGACCTAGTCTTTGTATTTTTTAATTATGTGGAATTATGAATTGATCAAACATCTTCCCATCTCGCTCACTTTTTAAAGAATTATGTTTTTGGTGTTAAATGAGGCATTTTTTAACTCCACAATTTCATAATCAAATTTTACATTTTACCTTTTTTTAAAATGACAACTGGACAATTTTTATTGTTAATGTGATTTTAAATGATGAGCAATTACCATGATGTGATAATGTTGCATGTCATTTCTATTGTATTATTGGGTTTGAAATGACCCATTGTATATTATGTATGTAATTAATCCCTTACTTATTGTTGACATTTTGTCTTTAAAGACTAGTCGAAACTCTTTCACACCATACCATACAGGTCAGTTTTTCATGACCTAAAACGCAAAATAACTATACCCTTTTCCTTTTGTGTCATGACTTGTAATGTTCTTAGGCAATTATTTTCTATTTTATTTCAGTATAGTTATTATCCTTATTTTGTTTTAAGGGTTAGAATCGTCCTGGTACTGGTACTGGTAGGGTTATCCTACTTGTTTCATAATGTTTTGATTTAATTTTTGTAATCGTTTGTTATCCATTCGTCTTTCGTATTTTCATGTCTTTTGTTAAAGTCATATATTGGGTATCAGCACCAAATAAAACTTTGGGTCGCGAAGCCCTTATGGATCTATTTTGTTATCCATAACACTTGTTACTTCTACAACCAAGCAGTGTTGTACCCGGACCTATGTCCTGCATTGTTGAGCACAGTGTTGAAAAAAACTCTGGATCAAGTAAATAAGGCACGCAGGTGATCAGTCCACTGCGGCCGAACCATTAATGCGTCACATCTTTGGTGTTGACCAGGTTTTGATCCTTACAATAGTTACTGTTGCCTTAGGGAATCGATGTGGGAATTTCTTCAAAGTGCAATGAATAGATTATTATAATAAACAATCTTTGAATTCTCAGGTACATTTCTCACCTATCATTTATCTGGCACTAAATTTTTTTACACTATGAGTTGGTTCACATAGTTTTTCAGCATATTGTTAATTTCAGCATTTACGTCATGTCATTCTTTTGACTTACTCTGAATTTTATAAAGGTAGATTTTAACCTGAATATTTTACAGGTAGATTGTAGTCTACCATTTTCCATAATTTGTTTTTAACACGTAAAGGTTATATCAAAGGGGGTTCAATAGAACTTGAGAAGATTCCACGTGAATCTCTAGGGCAGAGCTATGGCGGGCGCTGAAATGACCTTTCTGTGTAGATAGAGCCCTAAAACAGCAACAAACAAACAGCCATGAAATCTCTGAAAGGTCCAGAGAGAAAAATCCCACACGAGCCAGGATTTGAACCCAGTCCTGCGCATTCCGAAGTCAAGTGGCATAACCACTGAGCCACGGGCACCCCCAGCTCTTTCTGGTGAATACTACTTAGTATTATACAGGGTACGACGCTTAAGTCGAAGTCGCTGGAGTTGGTCTTCGGTTGTGTTGATCTTTTTTTATTTGGAACAAGCACCTATGTGACCTTGGTGAAACAAGCGCCTAATTTATGTGACCTTGGTGAATTACAACGGTTGTGTTGAACTTATTTCTTTCCTTGATTATGTTTTTATTGCATTTTACCCTGCCACCTTTGATAAGTACTCCCAGTTTTAGTGTATTTTATGTAATCTCAAAATGGGCCTTTAGTTTGCAACTGTGTGTGTAGATGTCGGTGTGTGTGTGTGTGTGAATGTATTGTTAGGATTGTTTGATTATGTAAAGCGCCTCTGAGCACCTCTAGTGGATTTCCGGCGCTATATAAAATGAATTATTATTATTATTATTATTATTATTATTATTATTATTATTATTATTATTATTATTTGGATGCATTGATCTTTTGTTGTGTTGAACTTATTTGGATGCGTTGATCTTTTTTTCTTTGGAACAAGCACCTATGTGACCTTTGTGAAACAAGCACCTATGTGACCTTGGTGAAACAAGCGCCTATGTGACCTTGGTGAAACAAGCACCTATGTGACCTTGGTGAAACAAGCACCTATGTGACCTTGGTGAAACAAGCGCATATGTGACCTTGGTGAATTACAAATTACAACAGTTGTGTTGAACTTATTTGGTTGTGTTGATCTTTTTTCTTTGGAACAAGTCACCTCTGTGACCTTGATGAAACAAGTGCCGATGTGACCTTGGTGAATTACAAATTACAACGGTTGTGTTGAACTTTGTGTGTTGATTTTTGTTCCACTCCCTCAATAACATCAACTTAAGCTTAGTCGACTTTAGTGTATCATTGTTGCATATGGTGTCAGTGATGAAGGATAGTGGGCAGAGTAGGTTGGTCACCTGGGTTTAAAATTCTTGAATCCATCCAGAAATCTTTTAAGCTTGCATCCAGTCATGTCGTTGTCCTAAACTCCATTCATGGGGTCGAATGAAAGGAATAAAGTATGGTTTTACATATGGACTTGATGATTTGTTTTAAATATGTACATTTTGTTGTTTACAACCTATTATTATGTATTATAAATATTTGTTGCTTCAGTCTGTTGAATAAATTATGTACAGTTTTCACAACACTGGCTACATATGACTTTTGTTTGTTTCATGTTTAATTGAACCCCATTAATACCGCAGCGCAGTGTTGGGTCCAGCCTTATGTTCAGCCATGAAAGAGGCACATAAGAGACCCGCCGTAAATCGTAAATGCAGGCACCCCCGGCCACCAAACACGACTGAACTCAGAGACGGAAATCCTACGGATCAAAGAATTTCAGACAAGCAGGTGATCAGCCCACAACTCTTTACTGGTGCCGCCATGAGCAATACACTGAGCAGTATTAATCAAAGACAGGCCACTAAACAAATTACTGAATGAAAGGGGTAAGCAAATGTATAAACTTCCAAAGGGACAAAGCACATGAGCGTACAACGTTTTGGGCCGCAACGCCCTTCTTCAGCTAACAGACAAAAAACACATAACACGAAAATGGGTAGAAAAATTTCCAACTATCTCATTGTAAATAAATTACTGTAGCCCTTGTTGGTACCCCTTCAACTATTGATAAACACTAGGAGGTTCCACCACTCTGGGCAGATGACTTTAGTAATGTAATATATTATTAATGTTTATTCAATCATTGAATGGGACATGAATTGCAAAGGCAGTGAAGGGAACATGATCGATGCTAATCAGTGACAGTGACAGAAAAATGACCATAAAAATAATAGAAAGAAGAAAATTGGCATGTCGAAGTGAGGGTTCAAACGTACGCCTCTGCTGGCCTCGCCAAACTTTTGGAGCGATATGGATGAGTATGAGGAAACCTACTTAAACAGTGGGCCACCGCCACTCCAAAGATCATCTACAATAAGATATTAAACTAAAAACTAATTGATTTTTACCGATGACGAATGAGAGTGATGTCCCTTTATCATCGTGTGTTCCCAGAATTCTCTTATTGTTTTGGTAACACTCAATACTCGATACAATGAAATAGAATTATGTGAACTAAAAAAATATCGCACCACAAGCATAAAGTGCGTTCTATCCGGTACACGCTATGGCACAACTATCCCACAAGGTGCAAGGGAACCTACTCTTAACATTTCCTCACTCAGTATATAGTGAAATATGCCGAGTTTAATATCTTATTGTAGATTATCTTTGGCCATTCCAAAAGAATGGCATACAAACTCAAGGTGTAGTGGGCAACGCTAAATTCCCAGATTCGATCACCACAAACTACAGTCACATTTCCTTATGAGTCATGCCGTGGACTATGATTTTATAAAGTATGGCATTTATATAACGCATATCCACGAAGTGGGGTCCCAGTGGTTCAGAGGCATGGTTCTGGCCTTTGAAGCGAAAGGTACCGGGTTCGAATTACAGCGGCGACAGTTGTTGTTTTTCTTCACAAAACTCGGTATAACCCTATTTGGTTAACTCCCCTGGTCCTATGAAAGTAGGTGGGATCAAGAATCTAGTCCTATCGGAGACGGACAATAAATTCGGAGGTCACGTGTGCAAGTTGTGCACGTTAAATAACCCTTGGCAGTTGGAAATCGAGAGAAGAGTAGGCTGAAAGGCCGCTGTCCGGTCATAATTAGTTCCTACCACAAAAAGTCACAGTGGGCTGATCACCTCTTGGCCTAATATTTTGATCCAGATTAAATCTGCCTCACAGAGCGGGCCCTACACTGCAATGGTAACAAGGAACTGGATAAAAAAAAAAGTTCTAAAGTTTGAAGTTTAACGCCCTTTTTAACATATCAAAGGCGGTTTAATAGAACTTGAGAAGATTCCACGTGAATCTCCAGGGCAGAGCCTTCAAAACTCTGAAAGGTCAAGAGAAAAAAATCCGCACCAGGCGGGATTTGAATCCCGGTCCTCTAGGTCCAAAGTCTAGTGGCTTGACCACTGAGCTAGGGACGCCCTCGGGAACTGGATCAGAAAGATATCCATGAAGTTCAGCATGCTCTATGCCCTTTACGATATATAGTCCCCCCCCCCCCCTGACAAGTTCGTTCGCTGCCTTCGGTCAGGTACTCATTGAGTCGAGTAAGGTAAGCAGAGTTAAGTGCCTTACCCAAGGCCAAGGGTACATCGCCCGAGTGGTCACTCATCCAAACACTGATCACAGTCAATGTAGCTTGACCACGCTGACCAGTTCAGCGTGCTATCCGTTCGACCACCGGCACCTCGTAAGAAGCTCTCAAGCTCTGCTAATGGTTAGTATGATGCTATGTATTTGAATTAAAGAAGATTGAAGTCAACTCCAAGTTTAGTATAAAAATCACAATACAATTTGGAAAAAAAGTTATACAAATTTCTACGAAAAATTCCCTATCTATACCTCCTTCTCTCTCTCTCTCTCTCTCTCTCTCTCTCTCTCTCTCTCTCTCTCTCTCTCTCTCTCTCTCTCTCTTTCTCTC
>JARBEQ010034364.1:0-26199 GCA_030265355.1 Tritonia tetraquetra | reverse complement strand
GGCGAAAGTTTGTGTATCATGCATAAACCTTACACCGAAAGGTACTAAAAGGTTATTGATAAAGAAAGAAAGAATGAGAATCACCGACAGATAACACTGCAGCATCCTTGTATAAGCAACGATCATCTACAATGTAGATAATCGTTGGTATAAGTGTATGACCTTTGGGTCGGGTCACATTGTGCATGACGTAAAGCCTATCATTTATAATATATATAGGCCATATCCACGAAGTTGATTATACTCTATGAGCTTTGCAATGAATCATTTACCCCCGGCAAGCCATTAATTACACTCTTGTTCCTTCTCAACCCCATGACGGAGTACACAGTGTGCGCTGTCTGTTAGGCACTTCAGCATTGGCATTCTGACACGCAGCTAGGTACTCATTTACACCTGAATCGAGTGAGGTAAGTAAAGGGTCTTACACAAGGACACAACACCAGACAATCGAGACACGGTGCTCCCCAGTGGACACCCATCCAAGCACTAACCACTAACCACTAGTGTTGTTTGACCAAGCTGACCATTACAGTGTGCTGTCTGTTACCCTATATCAACAGCACCTTCGTTATGTGTTCATTGATCTCTTCTTGTACTACGTAATAATTGTCATCTTCTTCGTGTCTCAACTGCTTTGCTGACAACGCAGTCTTGGCTACACACACAGAGGAAGAAATCAACAATTGCTTTATAAGTGGAAGCTTAGGGACGTTTCCATTATGTAAGGGAGATGATTGACGTTTACCTATATTTTTCATGAAATTTGGATTTTTTAAAAGATTCACTCCAAAAATCTGGACGTCCTGATTGTATCAGCAAGACACTTGGCAACTTGATCATATCAAGGCAATGAGATAAATTTCCACGGAACTCTTGATCATTTCAAGGCAGTGAGATAACTTTCCACGGAATTCAATAAAGATAAAAAAGCCCCTTAAAGTTCAGATTGTTTTGCAAGTTGTTGATCATCATGGCAAAAATCAAATATGGTCATTTCATAGGTGGTACTTCCAGCCAGGAAGGATTCTAAAGTTTTTCACCCTTTTCAACACAGAAAGGTCATATTAAAACAGGTTCAACAGAACTTGAGAAGATTCCACGTGAATCTCTAAGGACAAAAAAATAAGAATACAACTGATTATTTCTACCCGGCAAGAGACCCAAAACCCAAGCAAAACCAGATCATCTCATTCCAGGAAAAGAACAGAAAGCTCCATGGGAGCGGGGACGATAGGTGAGGGGGATAGAAGACCGGTTTAGCACCCCCGGCCCACAGAAGGGGTATCGCCAACCACCCGTTCAAACCCAGTCCTCTGCATACAAAGGCAAATGACTTAACCACTGTGTTAGTGTTAGCGACACCCCCCAGGAACAATTAAAATCCTGGATATACATCAGGAGGTGAGTGAATTAACCACTCAGACGCAAATGCGTCCCAGACTTGGAATGCTTTTCATGTTCAATGAAGAAATGGATAGTATTAATAAAGTTGTAAGGTATGCAAAAGGGTGATGTAGTTACCTATATATGGTAAAATGATAAATGAAAATGTAAAAACTTCCAAAGGACCCAAGGACAGTAAAGTAGAATATTTCGCCAAAACCCTTAGTTACCTATTGTGTGAGGAATGATTAGACCTAAATTCGACAATAACAAAAATCAAAGAGACAATTTTTTTTTTTAAAAAGGAAAGAAAAAACAATTCTATGATGATTTCAAAAACTTGTTTATTTTATGCTTGCTGCATCCAAAGAGTCCCCCAAGAAAAATACGCAAATTGCACAAATAAGAGCATGGGCATTGGGAATCAATCGTTCTTTCTGACATGAATATTATTTACAAGGTACAAAGAAAACATTGGCTACATATCTATTTCATACACAAAACTGGAAAAAGCAATTATACAAACCTATCAAAACCTATAAATCTCTTGGACACATCCTACAAACCTATCAAAACCTAGAAATCTCTTGGACGCACCCTACAAATCTATCAAAAACTAGCTATCTCTTGAACACACCCTACAAACCTATCAAAAACTAGAAATCTCTTGGACGCATCCTAAAAACCTATCAAAAACTAGAAATCTCTTGGACGCATCCTACAAACCTATCAAAAACTAGAAATCTCTTGGACGCACCCTACAAACCTATCAAAAACTAGATATTTTAAAAACCATTTTACTACTTCATAATTCATCCACATTCATAACAATCAAGGTACATTTTTTCACTATTCAGTTATTCTGCCTTATCTTATATCACATGTTTGCATCATTATACAAATACTTTAATTGACCTAAAACATTTCTGTCAAAGAACTTATTCAATTCATTTTTTAAATTATCACACACATTTAACTTTAATATACTTTCTCACATTTCAGCATCAAAAACGATACTAAATCATGAAATATCTTCATAATCATGATTATTTTTCACTGTATTTTCGTACCTAAATCCTGTGGGGGGGGGGAGGGTGGGGGGGGGAGGGAATAATATGCTAGCTGGGATTTTTTTTTTAAATTGACCAAGGGAGACGAGATGTATCTTAGAATAACATTTTTGGGATATTTTGAAACACACTGCCATCCTTTTGCCCAACAATCAGGCAAAGTACCAACAGTATATTAATAAAATTATGGTCATTTTCAGACCCAAATAACATCTTTTCCAGGAAAATTTTTGTTGACTTGTGTTTAAAAAAAAACATTTTAATTGATGGATATTCAGTAAGTAGATTACAGTGTTCATCAAGAAGACAGGGGGAAAAAGAGTGAAGGTTACTCACTCAAGTCAAATCTATTTGGGAAAATTGACTGTCAGCCATCACTAATGAAAATCTTATTGGATTTTCAGAGACATGAATAATATGAGGTTTTTTTCAGAGGTTGTCGCTGAAATTCCCTGCTACCAGGTTTCTCTAGATCACAGTTAGTGTGAACGCGAATATGAAACGTTGTTATAAGATTTAAAACTTGCAGTGATGGGCATCAAATACCTTTTGCATCTTATAAGCTTGAATTTGAACTGGCTCAGGGAAAACAAACATTCTAAATCAACAAAGAATACATTCAAACATTTTCAAAATAGGGAAAAAACAGTCATATTCATTTCAATTTCATAAATCTAAGTTAAATTGAAATCTTTTGACCAATATCTTAATCAATTTTATCTCTACTTCAAAATACTCAAATTAATGAACCTGACTGGAAGAAGAATGGTGTCACAGTTTTGCTAAAAAAAAAAAAAAAAGATTGTCCCTCAATTTGAACAATACATTGATGGATGAAAGGCTACACATCATGCAATAATTTGATAAAAACACAATGAACTGGAATCAACTTGATCAATCGTCTACTTGACATGTATATGTTTACATTATCATCATATATTATGTATATCAAAACATTCTTTACCATGTTCATCAACATATGAATCTGCATTGATATTGACAAGTAATAATACGATATATCAATAGATCCTTTTACATACAAAAAATATACAAACTTACACATCAGACATTATGCCTTTGTTGATGTTATGTATAACAATTTCCTACAGAGCAAGCATCAGATATATAAGCATTCATATTAATATTAAGTGTAAGTAGGCAAAAACAAGCTTCATTGCAACAGGTGATAACAATTCATCAAGGCTTGAAAGAAAACCCTGCTCAACAAGAGTGATTTCCAAATGACTGGTGTGGCTACAACCATGCAGAGGGTGAAGCAGAAGAGACAGGTTTGAGCCGTAGCATGTTGAGTCACTTTCTTCACGAGATCAGGAAATAATATTATTAGTATCAAATAAAGTTTATCATCATGACAATTGAACTGTGCGTAATATTCAGAACGCCAAGCTTCAAAGAAATGGTTTGTGTGTTTGTTTTAAAACCAAATACTGAAACAGTTCTGGGGCCAGCCCCATGTTCTAGTTGAAAGGTGAGTAAGACAAATGAACCTCTGTACATGGCCAAACCAAGATGAACTCAGACATACAGCAGATCATCCCACTGTGTCCATCGTCCTTTAATAACACCAAGAGCAATACACTCAATAGTATTGACTATAGCATCACCCATGTAATTACCCCTCAATTATAAAAACTGCCTAATAGAATTTTCCATGTTGCGCTTTACCTATCAAAAACAACAGTAATATCACAAAGCATGTATGACAAAAAAAAGGTTGTATTCTTTGTCAAAAATGAAAAGTGAAAACAAAATCAGTCATTTGTTGAGTAAGCAGAAAAGGGAAAACATGTGAAACATGATAAATATAATGAGTTGCACCAAACAGCAGTCATCAAATAAATAAAGTGCCAAAACGTAAAGTCAATTACTAATTACTAAACTATTCTTAAACCACACACTATCATTAAAGATGATATCATGCCAATGCTCAGCACTAACGATCAACTTCCATTAGACGAGAACGACTTAATAAATATAATGCTTGCTCCATATAGAAAAAACAATTTTGCTGTTCTGAGCATATCTACAATAGCATGACAATATCAAGCCCTTCATCTTGTAACCAAAGCTGAATGTCAGTGTTGAGTGTTGGTATGATGATACCAGGCTTGATCATCAATCACAAACCAAATGTAATAACTTTAACTTTAAAAACATGCACGCATGTATCACGCTTCAAAACTTTACCTTTCACAAACAAAAAAGACACAGTCAATGCAATTCCTACATTTAGTAAACAATTTTTTTCACAATGGCTATGGTATCATATCAAAGACTGTCAAAATGTACAGAATATAATTGAATTGCACAAGTCAAAACTATCTACTACCTCCATCTCAATCATATTGTCCTCAACATTCCAAAATTGTGTCCATTAGTAAACAACGGATGACGACAAAAAGGATTCAACCTGAATTCAAAGAAATTAAAAGCATCAAACATAATCAAGTAAGTAAAAACGTGACAATAAATTTCCATGAGACGTCACATTTCCCTTCAAAGATTTGGTGAATGAATCTTTCTTTGCCTTGTGATAAAAACATCTCTAGCCTTGTTAAGAAAGTGTTCACAAACCAGAAATGTCACAAAAATATTGTTTGTGAAAATTAGAAACACAACTAGACATGATAAATCAATATTTTTGCGACAATGTGATAAAATATTCCATAAAAATGACAAGACTCGTTTTTTAACAATTGACAACCAAAACTATTCAAACATCAAAAACAGGTAATTTTCTAAAAGTAAATTCATTTAACAAAACTCTTTTTGTCATTTGTGTTTTAAAGGTTCCAATTTCAGTAACGGAAAATTCTAAATAATGAATTCTGGAATTCAACATACCACATATAATTCTTTCTTTCTTTATCAATAACCTTTAGTTAGTACCGTTGGGTGTAAGGTTCCACATATAATACTTTTGTAATTCTATATCACTGACAGTGGGCAGCAAAAATTGAAGCATTATTTGAAATTATTACAAAAATAACGTATTGACATATTCATGGACTTGAAACATAATTTTACCCCTATATTAATTCATCACCCTGAGGAGATGATTTATAAGAAGCACTACTGTCTCGACTTTTCTTAAAGATACACTGTGAAGCTTTCTTTACTCCCTGGGGACCAGCTCTATGGCATACTTAACAAATTCTGACTCTTGAGGACCAGCAATTTGGGCGTATTTTCAAAAATTAGTTTTAAAAAAATTCCCAAGTGGGTTTAGGATGACATGATTTGGCTTTTTTGCACATGTCAAACCTTATTGGTACAACCTAACTTTCTTTATATATTTTTTCTTCATTTCTTGCCATTTTTCACTGTTTCCCTCTGCAAGTCTCAGACACACCAGCACATTCCACGCGTTGAATATCAACTTTTGAATTTAATACTATTATCAATGTCGCAAAACCTGGATTGGATGCAATTCTTGTTTTGATATTGGTACATTGGTACACAAGATATCTCATGGTTGGTCCTGTGTCGTTGTTGATCGTGGTTGGTCCCCAGCGAGTTAATACATTGTGAAGGAGAAATAAAATTGAAGATCAAACACAATCAATTGAAGAGGATGTACCACATTATTCTATCATTCAATATATAATTCACAATGAAAAAAATTATTTTGAACAAAAGTGACAAATCAAATTTCACAACAATGTCTTGCAATAGCAATTATATATAATAATAATGATAATAATATATCATCTGAACTCTTCACATTGGTAGTATTGAACAATTGAGTGATAGCCAGGCTATAAAGTATTTCATATATTCAAGTGTATCATCAAAGGACTAGAATGGTGGTTGGATTGATCAAACTTTTAAAACTCAAAATGAAAACAAACAACAAAAGGAACACACACACCTCACCAATCATACTCACACACTGTACTTGGGTGCCACAATTTCATTGAGTTTGATAAACTTTCACAGCAAAGTACTCTATATCTATGCTAGCTAACCATTGCCTATTTTTTTACACATCAAAACAAGGCATTAACTGTAAAATGGAAAGAAAAGTCACTTTAAACAACAAACCATGTAAACCCATGTGGGCAAACCCATCAAAATCAAAAGTTTCAATGCAAAGTTGTCAGGCCTAAAAGAGGATTTAAACAGGACAATAAATTGTCTCCATAAAACCTACTTCAAAACAGTCAAATAATTAATCAGTTGGTTTGTTTTGTGTTGTCCAATTCAGAGAGTGATTATATAATCTATACATCCTATAATTGCTCCATAACAACAAGACATGCCTGGACACAGAACCATTAGGAGAAAAGAAGACGACTGAGAGCCAGCAGAAGGAGAACTACAGAGGCTTTACTGAAAAACCTGGGCTCCATTTGGCTAGAGGCAGAATGTACAGTTCAAAACCGAGTCCAATGACCTGGGTTCCACTTGGTGAGATGCAGAATAAACAGCCCAAAACAGAGTCCAATGGAGAAGTGTTTTGGATGGCCTTTGCTCTCAGTAGAGTGATGGGCCTTAATAAGTAATAATCACCCCAATAGCCTGACCAACTTAAAATGTGAAAAAATCAGTGGTACCAAATTTATATATATATATCTGTCATCATATCCAGTGAGCTAGAACAAAGAGAGGAGGGACTCAAGGGCTTGGCTTGTGAGGAAAAGAGAACAGAAGTGAGGGGTAGTGAAATGCACTGTTGTATGACTGGTTGTGGACGGGGCACGGAATGTGGTGTATGTTACAAAAGCTATCCTATTCCCAACATCAGTAATAATTAATAACGAAGAGACATGATTTCAATAATAATATTATGTATTTCAATAGTTCGAAGCAGCCTTAATTGCTATTTATGCCATGTTTTTATCTTGCATTTCTTAAAATTCTGGGAGTTTAGTGGATAGTTTGTGGATATGACAATGTAACTTTTTCACTATTCATTCTAAATTTCAAATATCTTTAACTTTGACAAACAGACACTATCATTAATTTTGAACGGTTTAAACCCTTTTCATAGATCCTGTTACCGTTAAGATATATCCCTCTGACTTAATAGACTTCAATGTATTGTATTTGTAATACATGTCATTTGGATATTAAAAAAATAGTCCCTACAACACTTTGTAATAATGGAATTTAATGATGATGATACCCAAATTAATTGTAAACATCTGGTGATTACATTATCATAGAGTCACTCTGCTGCTTCATTAAATGTTATTGCCTTCTCTGTGTTTTAGACACATTTCCATTTACCAGTATTGTGTTCACGAGGCGACCATCAAAGAAGGAAAATGCCCTCGTTGATATCAGTGCCGCCACACATGGCTGTGTGGGTCATACATAAGTTTATGACATAATGTGAATATTTCATGTCATCACTTCTCAATGTGAGTGTAGGTACTAGCCAATATTTTGTGGCAAATTTTTCACCATTTATTCTGAGTTAAAAAACAAAAACATATATGCTATTATTTATTTTTTATTCAGAGCTGTTGAAAATCCTTTACACAGATCATCATTTTATCATTTATACCCCTCAAATATTCTGATGACCACATAACGTGTTTTATCTCATCTATATTTAGCAGGTATGGAACAAAATTAGCAGATTGCTCACTCATTGTAAAAAATCTTTACTTGAGAATAAAAGCACAGATTTATTGCATTATATTTGGTTTGGATTTGATAATACTCTTTTGTATATAAATGTGGGGGAAAGCACCTTTATTTCCTTATCACACCTCAACAAAACAACCTCTTTAATAGATAAACTTTTATAACATGTTGCTTTAAAGAGACAATGATTGTACGGGTCCACTTGTATGAAATAGAATAGATGTCGTCTAGTCACATTTTAACAATGAATCTTCAAAGTAATTTGTTTCATGACAGTTTAGTAAGAAATTCCAGGTTGTCAACAACACAATCACCGTTACACCTTCAACAACTGCTACACTCGTTAGTAGAAATAAGTGTCTTTCTTTAAAAAAAAACAACCATCTAATTTTATTAAATGAATCAATTAGCATGTCGCATTTTCATTTTTACGGAATGTGAATTATTCTCATGATGATACCATACACACAATACGCAATTGAACACCCAATATGTTACTGAGGGAATGTCAGGATTATAATCTGATTTTAAAATAGCTGTCTTTCGTATACATTTATATTGTCAAGCAAAATTATATTCTGAGTACATCTATGACTTTGTTGCAAATATCAACTTAATGTAATAAAATTTTGAATTTGATGACCATGAACAGTACAGACCTATCAAAAGTGAACAATTAGCATTTCACATAGTTAAAAACCTATTGGACAAATATACACAGAAATTAGTCACACACACACATTCTTTGGAATTGTGAAATAGTGCCACTTGAAACCATTCATACAACATTAAAATAGATTATCACATCCCTAACAACAGCAGCCAACATGGTTAAGACGAGGTAATAAAAAATAAGTAGAAATCACATAACCGGGGACACACTTGCAGACCTGCCAACCCTAACCAAAGTAAAAACAGGACAAGACTACAGAAAAAAACAGGACATGAATAGAGTAAAAAGGATGTGAAAAAAAACCACGAGTAGCCTATTCAATATAAACAGTGAAAACAGGTGATTTGACGACTTCTAAAATGACACAACCCAGAAAAATCCGTTAAAAAAACCAGGAGTTGGTAGGTCTGCACTTACTCTAATTATAATTATTGGAATAGAGGTTTTATGCTAAGCCTAGAAGGACTAGGTGGATGCTCTTTGTCTCCATCTATGATTACACCTCAATGCACCAACCATGCACTCACCATCTAACAAGATGCATACATAGGGGTGATACTACAATCAGTAATAAAAGCATGCAGTTTTGGTCTCAACATGTTTAAAACCCCCATTTTCCCTTCAAACTAAACTAAACATTACTTTACTGTGAGGTCAATTCTTAGTGCACTCTTCGCTGCAATGTTAAAAAACACATCTTTACTCAATTGACCTCCTTTGTGACAAAGGATTTAGATTTAAACTACAAGTTGAACACATGCAGGGGATAACACAACCACAAAT
Organism: Tritonia tetraquetra; assembly: GCA_030265355.1. NCBI lineage: Eukaryota > Metazoa > Mollusca > Gastropoda > Nudibranchia > Tritoniidae > Tritonia > Tritonia tetraquetra. The sequence continues at coordinate 16,671 of JARBEQ010034364.1, read as the reverse complement.
ACTCGATAAATTCTATATTTTTTATCATTTTCTGGTTGACCTATCAACACTACTGCTTAAATATTGACACTTATTGCCAGGATTCACACAATACATCATTAACAAGTGTTACTTCTGACGGAAAACCGATTCCATCAAAGTTGAACTAAGCGCAATACAAAAAAGGACAAATTTTGTCCAGTGATACAGAAGAATAGCATCTTTAAAAATCCAAATACAAAATCATAAAATCCAAACTTTGATCTTCTTGATGTGAAAAAAACCCCATCAGGATTGTTCAGATTATATATCTGCATGAACGTCTGGGAAAGGGAACACAATGATCATTTTGTATGTGCCAGTACAACTTTTAAAAACCCAGACAAAACGACTTGTAAGAATTGTAATATCATTCCACGAGAATATACCTCTGACTAAAAATTCAAAATCCATTTCAACAAAAATTTCTCAACAATGAGGATTATAGAGCATTAAAGTGAAAATGCAAAATCTAATTTTTTCAAAGCATTTAATTGTCCTTACAGTAACAATAAACACATTTCAAATATTATGTAACAAGAGTTACCACATTGGGTTGGATGATCACTTTATTTGCCAAATTGATTCAGTGGACAATTCTTCAACATTTGTCATTGTTTTATTAAAAGCCAATTTGTGAACAAACGTTTTTCAGAAGTTATGCAAAATCAGAAATGTATATAAAAATCATTTTTTAAGATTAACCACAACAAAGTCTAATGAGACTTCCTCATGAGATGGCTGACAAAAACCATGATTTAAAAAAATATCAATAAATAAAGAAGTCTTTCAACACCACAAACACAACAACTGAAAAATAACAAACACAACACAACACACAGAACATTTTTCAAATAACAAATAAAGAACCATGAAAGTAGGGCAATCAGATAACAGAACTTTTATCAAAAAGGAATTTTTTCTCAATTAGTCTCCTACTTTTTTCTGCATGTACTGAAAGCAGTGGGGCTGGGGTAGCTACGATCAACGCAAGTCCTTCTTAGCTGGTCAGTTATGTCAACTTCTTTAAAATCCACCTTGATCCTGTCTACCTATCTCCAGTCCAGTAGTGTTCTCTTCCTTTTTCTGTATTGGTCCATCTCAAGTAGAATTCTTTTCAAACATAACCTCTTATCTTACACCATCTACCCCTCCTCCTACCTAGCTAGGATAAAAGTAATGGAATCTTAAATGTCAGATTTATCCAATATTATGCTTCATACCAAATAGGCACATTTCAACATGCTGGAAACATTAACAACCACAAATCACAACTATATAAACAAATGTAAAAATTTATAACCAAATTGCCGTTAAGAACAGTAAAAAGAAATAAGTGAAAGATTGTAGGCTTGTACAATAAATGTCTTAAAAGCATAGCAACCCCCCCCCCCCCCCCCAAAAAAAAATAAAATAATTTGAAGTGCATAAATCATATTATGAGCAATTATGATGGTTGCCATGACAAGTAAAGACAAAAAGGAACAGAGACTTAAGCATAGAGTGAAATAAATAAAATTACAAAATCAAAAAACTTCAACTCATGTTCATTATTAACAGCAATCCACGTCCCAACGGGCATTCCCATCCGTAATGTGTCAACATCTGAAATGAACAACAAAAATACACCAAATCATTGGACACAAGCTCGGTATGGGAACGACTTGACCACACTAATCATTGAATGTAACTTGTAACACATCCCATTCAAAAATCGTAATCTAACATTATCATATCTTAATGAATAAGTATTATTACACACAGCAATAGGGATGTCAGATTATATCTTAATGAATAAGTATTATTACATAGCAATTGACAAACTTACTCACGATACAAAATAGGATACGTTTCAAGTCCAGTAAAGATGAGGGAGCAAATAACAAATTAATGTGCAACTCTTCAGGCGTCACCATTAAGAAACATACCACGTAAACTTATCATCTATCATAATAAAGAAATTCTCTCCCCAGCCTATACACATACTTTAATCAAGTACATGTTTTATTAGAAAACACACATATATATGACATTTTGCCTGACGATTGGTCATAGTTTGCTTTAGTGCCTTTTGCATATAAAGTTTTGGAAAATTGAGTAGTTATACAATGCAATTGTTGGCCCAGAGGGGTAGAACCTCCCAGTTTTTATCAATAGCTGAGGGGGTACCTACAAGGGCTACAGTAATTTGTTTATTGGCCTGTCTTTGATTAATACTGTTCATGGTGCCAGGAAAGAGTTATGGATACAGTGGGCTGATCACCTGCTTGTCTGAACTCTCTGATGCAAAGAGTTTCTGATCGGTTATATTACATAAGAATAATATAATAAAATTATAAAAATTGCCTCTTGCAACTTTGACCTGGTTTTCCTGGACCACTACACAAGATTAATAAAATTGGGGTTGCCAAGTCTAGGTACTAGTGTCGAGGGTTTACTTTCTACTTAGACTTTCAGTATAACCGTGCATCCACCAATGCTTGGACTTCGAAACATATCTGCCAATATCCATGTTATAAGCTATTTGTGCCCTTACTGACATTTCTAATGTGAACAAAATATGCCACTTTCAACACAAACAAGGTTATAACAAAGACTGTCAGTCAAAATGTATGTATATCGTACATGTTCTTAAAACAATTCTAAAAATGAAAAATAATGAATACAATTACCTAATTTGTTAGAGAAGTTGGCGAGTTATTCTGGACCTCTGCTATCATGGATTCCAGTTCCTGCTCAAATTCATCTAGACCTTGCATGTCTGATAGTGATAAAAAACAAATACCAAACAATAATACACAAGGTTCAACAAGGAGAATCCTATGTGCTATCTATTCTTCTGCAATATAATAATATTATTCTCTCCAGTGCCAGCACAAAAAATTATTAATTTGCATGCAAAGGTTCTTTAGAGACGAAAAAAGATCATTTCATTATTACTTGTGGTTGAATTTGAATCAGGCACAATGTTAAAAATCACATTAATTCTATTGCACATTCCATCTTCTGTTGAAATCAATAGCCACACACCACTAAAAAATTAGTAATCAAAAGTGGATTTAACCAAAAACTTTAAAATTAAAATTGTTTTTGGTAAAAACAAAAGTGTTTTTGTTTTGTTTTTGTTTTTACTTCCAGGCAAAATGTTCTACTTCCTATAGATGATGACATAGACCATCCTTCAAAGCACCAAAACACGACATATAGTCAAATCTTACCTGAATTCTCCTCACAGTCCTGAGCCGATTGATCCAGAGATGTCAGAGCACTGGCTAGCTCCTGCGTGAATCCATTCATAGACAAGGTGGTGAAGAAGTCGGGTTGTTTCTCTTCACCACCACTGTGACGTGAAGATGCTGCTGACATGCTACTTTCATCCGTTTCCAAAGCTGTCCACGGCTCTTCCTCCATGTTTAGTTCAACACCATCCACCTCCACACCATCACTGATTGCCTCATCCTCATCGTCCTTGGTCTCCCTGTCCAGTTCATTTTCATCACGAGGAGACACTCCTTGACTTAAATTGGTTGGGAGAATCGCTAAAGATGGTATACTGTCATTGCCTGCATGAAAATCAATATTTGTTTTTTCATGATTTGAAGATGAGAAATCCTCAGCTGCTTTTGTTGATGAAGAGGTATTTTCTGTCCCTGAAGAGCTACTACACAAAATGGAATTTTTTTGTGAAAGAAACAAATCACCGTCGTCAGTGCCTTGATCAGAATGAGCATCCTCTGATACACACGGAGCGTTTGATAAAGTTTCACTCTCATCTACAACATTGGAATCAACAATATCTGACCTATCAGAAATTTCTTCGGTTTTTATGACTGGTTGACTTTCTAGCTTTGACACATGAGATTCAGAACAATCTGAGGACTCAAGAGTGTTTGTCATAGCACCTATTGTGTCCTGCACAGTTAGTAACGATTCTTCACGAACCTTTTCGGTATTATCATTAACACCATTATTCACTATAGGCAACACCTGACTTACTTCGAGAGAACCAATTTCTGCTTCACTCTTTTCACCTGAAAGTGATGCAAGGTCAGAACTAACCACAGAATTTTCTACAGTTGGTACGTTGGCATCCTGAGTAGAAAGTGGCCCAATAGTTGATTGATTTGGTGCCAACTCATTACCGCCATGTTGTTCTTTTTTATCACAGTTATTAGGTACGTTCGAGTCAGATTCTAATGTCACAGCATTTTCACTCTCAGACTCAACACTCATTGAAAGACAGGCATTGCTAGATAAAATGGGTACATCGGTGTCCTCTGTAGACACTATATGCTTTACAGTTTCATTGGCCAGATCTTGGAATAAAGTGGTAGGGCTGACAACAGGACTACGGGCTGTTTTGGCAAGGGGTTGAGTCGCTGCAGAAACAAGGGAGAAAGCATCCGATGCTACTGGGTTGGAATCTGTCTCAGGAACTAAACTGAACGCTGAAACGTTAAGAGGATCAAATTCACACGAATCCTCCGCTGACGGTGACGTGGGAGAGGAGCACAGTTCTTCACTGACACGACTGACAGAGAAAATTTTTCGGGCCAATTGTTTGGGATAGTACTGAGGACTTAACAGTATTTCTCCTGGGGGAGTGCTAGCTGCCAAGTGTTTTCCCCCAGGCATGGCAAGGGGCAAGGATGGTGGATAATTAGGGGGGACTCGGGTTGATCTCTCCTGCTGAGATTGAAAGACGTCTGACTGGTCGGATGGGGTTCGAGGGGAGTCTAGAGACTCTTGGGGTTGGAGTCCCATCCTGGCAAAAAGGACGCTGGGTCTCTGATGAGATGGCATCTGCTCCTCTTCTTCACTAAATGTAACACTCGGCAAAGATGTTGGAACTTCAGTCTCCATCTGTTCAAATGAGGATTCCTCTTTATCTTTGTCATCGCCACTTTCATCCTCCTGAGGTATTTCAACACTTTCTGCTTCAATGATAGTAAAAGACTCGATATTGGAGGTAACAGACGCCAAGCCTTCAGATTCTTTGGCCATTTTTTCTTTTTCTCTGGCAGTTTCTGCCTCAATGGCCATTTTTTCAAGTTTTGTTCGTTCAGCCTCCTCCCTCTCCATGACTAGCTGAACGTTACGTTCCTGAAACGTCAAGATGTCACGTAACAGCTGCATTTGTACCTCCGCATAATCTCTCATTCCCTGATGAAAAACACAAGAAAAAGAAATGTGATTAAAATATAAGTAAACACTGAGACGTCTTCAGGTCAATAACAGACAGTGATAACTAACTGGAGCTAAGCAACTTCCATAAAATCTAAAACTTTAAAATCATTCAATATTCTCTCATAATATTAATATGGCGTTTCCACAGCTGTAATAGGCATAGAATCAATGTTGCTTCCAGAGCTGACAAATTATATACAAGGACTTCTGGTTATTAGTTTGTTTTATTGTGAGTTTGGGAACTTTGGACATGTCTGCTTTATAAAAGAGACACACTTGGGTCAAAAGAATAATAACCAGCAGGAGACCCTACCAAAAGCGCACTACAAGGCTTCTGTAGTAATTGCCTTGCATCACACAGGATCTATGTAGAGGTCCACCTTACAATGCCCACATCTTTGCTTTATGCGGGGAACGAAGTGGCAGCAAAGTTCATGGAAATCAAAGTAAAGACGCTACATGAAAAATGGGACTCTCATTACACATACGTAAAATAAACAGACTGTTCAATAAAAAATTGCAAAGGTATAAATAGCCGAAAATACAGCTTGAGCCAAACGACTGGCACCCATGTACAAATAAATATATACGTAAGCAAAAGTCAGGATCTAGTGGCTTAAACTTCTATATCAACACAATCGAAGAATCAATATCCAGTTATCAATGTGAGGTGAGGTAGCCGAGTGTCTAAACAGTGGCCCCATGAGCCTAAGAAGGCTCTTATTAAGGACATACTTAAGTTATTAATGTGCCTTTCACAATGAACATGAAGCTTATATCCACACCAAGGTACAAATAAGGTACAGTCAAATGGTCAAGAAATTACAAGCCTGGTTGGGGTCTTTTGCATTTTATTTCATTTCACAAAATTGGTTATTTCTTGGATTGATGTAGTTTTTATCACTAAAAGGTGCTTGAGTTCTACTCACGACGGATTTGAAAATTTCAACAGAAGGCAATAGCAAAGTATTTGAATCGAACATTAGCTCTCTTGCTGGTAAAAAGGTTTGAGTCGTGTATCTTATTATTAACAATCATTGGTTGGACTATAAGCACAAAGATGATCTCTATCCAGTGAAAACGTCAGTGCAGCTTACCGATTCCTTCTTGGTTTCTTTGTCCAAATCGATCCTAGTGACGGAGTTGTTCACCCTCATAGCATGAGACAGAGCCATCAGTCCACCAGTCTTGATGTCGTTGTCTCGTAGATCAATGCGCAGCAGCACACTACTGTCAGCAATAAATTCTGCCAACGCCACACCACCTACAAGATTAAATGGCGAGACATTCAAAACAGATTGTTATGGTATCAGAGGAGAAAAGAATAATGGCAATAATCAAATGTTGATTGTTTGTTGGGGGAGAATTGCAAAAAGTCAATGATATTCGCAAAGTTCTGAGAGTGGTCAGATAAGAGATTTTTGGCAGGAGATTCTGAGAAAAAGAAAATGAATCTAATTAACCAAAGTGCCCACTAAACTCTTAAAAAATCAATAAATACAATACATTATACAAAGCTTTGTGAATTTGGCAACTTATCTTCCTAATTGCACTTCTTTAATTATCTTTTCTTTTTTAGCTTTAACGTCTTTGCGCCATGGGGCACATAAGGCATCTCCATGTCAGAGTCAGACCAGCCTCTTTTAGCTCTTTTTCCCCTGTCCATCGCCAGGATTCTTTTGGCCAGCCTCTTCTTTTTCCATCAGCTGTCCAGTAAAGCGTTGTTCTTTCCAGGAAGTTTTTAAAAAAACTTGTATTCACCACTAATACTAATACATTTTAATCTCTAACGGAGAAATCAAATATAAAATGATTCTCAGTGAGCAAACAAACTAAATACCATACTTGTTGCATATTTCAAATTAAGACCAGACTAACCTTCATCACTAATTCGTGTCCCTTGCAAACCCAATCTAAGTAACGACGTTGTCTTCAACAGCCCATCTTTTAGAAGGTGAACTCCTTCATTGGTGATGCCATTGTGACCAATATTCAAGGTCTCTATACTTATACTAGCAGCCTGGTGGGAGAACAAGAATTAATCTTTTATTTTTATACACAGTTTCCAATTCATCTCACATATGAGTCACAAGCTTGAATAAAATCCAAATATTTCACAATAATATGAACGCAAATTTTCAACAGTTGTTCAGAACAAAACCACCTAATCTACATCACAAGCATGAAAAATAAAAATCTTAGCTTCTAAAGGAGCTTGGAAAATTAATCATTATTCTAAAAAAAACAGAATTTGTCAAAACAACCATCGGGAATATGTCCTATAAATACTAACAAATATTTCAGACAGGAAAATGATTACTTACCAAAGCCCGACCTAACACATGCATCGCCTGGTATGATATCTGATTGTTCCACAATACAAGTGTACGTAACCCTGTTCCAGACTTCTGTTCAACCAAACCATCACACAAGTGGCTTACACCCACATCCTGATTGTAAAGAAATGGGGTTTTAATTTCATCACATTTAGAGAACACGATGCTTAAACTAACCTTACACCGAAAGGTACTAAAAGGTTATTGATAAAGAAAGAAAAAGAAGCTTAAACTCCGCTCAAAGTGGCAAATTCTCCAAGTTCTTATATATAGCCGAGGGATGACCACAAGGGCTCGGCTACATTAATTTTTCTATTGGCCTTGCTTTTAATTAATACTGCTCAGTGTATTGCTCATGGTGTCATTAAAGAGTTGGGGACACAGTGGGCTGATGACCTGCTTGTCTGAGATTCTTTGAACCACAATTTGCAACTCGATCATGTCAAATGCTGCGGATAAATCTAACAACCAACACCCTTATCGGTAGCATTTAGAAGATCTGAATGTACTTTTGACATGAGCAGTCTCGGTGCTGTGCTTCTTTAGTAGGCCAATTTGTGCTTTTCTTTGAGACCATTGTTATTCAGATATGCGTCGATTTGACTAAGCACAATTTTTTTTAGTATTTTAGACAGGAAGGAGGTTGAACATGGGTCTGCAATTTTTCAGTTAATTCTGATTCAAGTTACTTTTCTTCAGTAAAGGTCTTACAATTGTTCGTTGAAACTAGGCGGAACTACGCCACTATCTAATGACATATTAATAATATCTGTGACAAAAGGAAGTATGATATTGATGCAACTAAGGAACAGGTTTGCTGGCAGTGGATCAAGCTCACAAAACTTTTTGGGAGATTTCAAAATTATAGATTTTACAAAACTTTCTGACACATGTTTGAACAACGAGAAAGAAATGCCTTCAAAGTTTTCGAATTGGGGATCTGATTTTGTGGCATCAAGATTGTAGCAAAAACGGTTTAATCCGAAAGGATTGTTGAGGACCTGTGCATTTTGGAGTAAGCGTTCTGGAGTGTATTTTCTAAATAGTCAAATAAAAAAGGTCAGAGAACTGAATTCAACAAAAAAAACATTTAGATTAGAAACAACGACAACCCATTAATCTATCATCCAACCTGTAAACTGTTGTTGCGCAAATCTAACAAGTTTAACTTGTGATTGTATCGCATCAAATTTCCCAGCTGCACACCATCTGTAGGAACTAATTTATTCTCTGCCAAAAAGAGTTCTTGAAGGGTTTCGTTCATTTTCAAGGCAGCAACTGCAACATGAGAGAAAAAAAGAGAAAAAATCACACCTTTTCCCCCCAAATCACTCAAAGATTTACAATTGTATGCATTTACAAAGATAGTCCAGAGACATAGTAATGTATATGACGAACATCAAATTTCAAATCCTATTTTGAACACTTGGCCTAAAAAATAACATTATTTCTATGACCTTTGCTGAGTTGAAAAAGTTTTTTAAATCTTTGAACTTCATATATCTGAACTCACCTAACAAAATAAACATTAAATGATAAAAAATATGACAACTCAAATACAGTGGTTACTCATTAAAAAAATTAAGTAGTTACCTGTAAAAGTTAAAAATAGAGATATCGCATTTTTCCTGGATAACATTAATATGACTGTGAATTACCTAAAATGATGAGTGGTCGTGTTGTGAGCGACATGCCCTCCATATGAAGAACAGTGAGATGACAACCCATCTTGAGGGCACGGCCAAAGATAGGGATGGTTCTTTCATTCAGATCACAGCTCCTCATATCCATAAAAGTTAGTGTGGGAGTCTGATGACCGAGGTGTTAAAAAAGGCGTTTAAAATTGATATAAAAAATTTAATTAACAACAACTAATTAAAGCCGAAATGTGCATTTCTATACGACTCACTGATCAAAAACTTTCATGCCTGAGGTTACTAAGCCCTTCTCACCATATTATTTCGTCCATATCTCTTTCTTTCTTTCTTATCCAATTCCGTTTTACCATTACAGTGTAGGGCCAGCACTATGAGGCTGGATTTCTCTGGATCAAGATATTAAGTCAAGCAGGTGATCAACCCACTGTGATCGTCCACTTAAGTTAATTGAAGTTATATGATGCGTTAATATGAGAAAGTTTGCTTTCTGCTTTGGAACGCAAAACCATTCACCACTGGAACACTTTCATGAAATATGTGTCAACATGTTACAACATTATCTTCCCACTAAGTTACAACATTATCTTCATACTTAGTTACAACATTATCTTCATACTTAGTTACAATATTATCTTCCCACTAAGTTACAACATTATCTTCATACTTAGTTACAAAATTATCTTCATACTTTGTTACAACATTATCTTCCCACTAAGTTACAACATTATCTTCATACTTAGTTACAACATTATCTTCCCACTATGTTACAACATTATCTTCCCACTAAGTTACGACTCATAGATGCTATAAAATAGCAACCGCTGTTTCTAGTAACACACATTTGATACACTCCTCTTCTTTGCCAATAGTAAGGATGGCCGTCATTCAAAACGCTGGTCTTACCTAGCAACAATTTCAACACTTTCTGTTTGGGTGAAAATCTTTGCCTGCAGCACCGGCAATTGATTTGAGATTAAAAAAGAAGTGAATTAAAACATTGTTTAGACACAAATTTCTTACCCTTCGGACCAGCCTGGAGGCAGCTTGCCAACCTCTTGCACCAATACCACGATTAAAGGAGATGTTCAACTGACATGTGGATTCATAATGCTCAATCATATCAAACAGTGCCACAGCACACTGAGAAAGAAATCAAATAATGATGAAATAAAATGATAAAGGTATAAAAACAATTTCCATACATCCACTCACAAACTTCATCTACATCCGTTTTATTAACATTTTTCCTAATAAAGACAAACAAAGAATAATTTGAGATTACACTGCTTTACAATTTTCATGGCGAGGCTTTTTACCAATTTGAAAAACAGATGAACCATTTATCAGAATTCTTAACATTTGGGCAAACATCATATTTCTCAAACAAAAAGGTATGATCTTAAAAAACCTCCATTCCTTAAGCAGCTTCAAAGACAGTGACTTACCTCATCATCAAGATGTGTGGCCTCAAGATCCACCATCTGAAACTGCACTCTCCTGAAAACCTCTTCAATACTTTCTACTTGTTTTTGGTCTAATTTTTCTCCTGCAACAGTTAAAAGAGTGTTTCATTGAATGAACATCGTCATTGAATCAGAGGAGATCAGATTTATGGTAATGAGAATACAATCTGACTTATTAGAAAATAAATTAATATAAAACAGTAGCCAAAAAATGCATGCCACTAGGGATAAATTTTAATCAAATCTAATGGAAACAAAACAGCTCTGTTACTAAACATGTCATTAACTAAATAGTATTCTGACAACTTACCTTTCAACACAAATTTAGGTTCTCTTCTTTTCCCAGTGAGAAAAGTCTGGGGGTGGGAAAAAATGGGCATTGTTTTAACATCTAAAATTATTATTTTGAGACAGATATCACAAGGAAGCTGACATTATCTTCATGTGTCGAAAGCACAGTATAACACCCAATATAAACAATTTATATTATAAAAACTACAATCAATCCGAGAAAGAAAAGAAACTTTGAATTCTATACACATGTTGATACTTACATGGCTCAACACAAACTATGCCATTCATCTACTAAAAAAAGGGATTATTTTACAGAAGGGGTTTCAAAATATATACTTTTTATAAAAGACATCAAAATCTTTCCTTTGTGTTTAAAAATAAATCCTTTTGTTTTACGCCCTTGACAACTCATTATCGAAACCTCTTTATATATAGTTCATCTACAATGGGACTCGATTTCATGAGGAATCCACCAGATCAAAGCCATAAAAACTCAGAGAAAGTCCAAAGGAAAAGATCCCCATGTTGCCTCCGGGAGACAAACGCAGGACCTTCTGCACATAAAGCGATTGCGTTAATGCTACGCTACCCCCTTTCTTTGAGTTATTCTATAGGGAGTATTGTACTTACATGTAGCTGCTGCAAAATCTTAACAACAGGTTTACTACCATTGATTTCACAGCTTTTTTTATATGCAGTTATTAACTCGTCAGTTGTCCAAGCAGGAGCTGCAAGAAGAAAAAAATTAACCCTTGAGAAATATTTAGAGAACTTTAAAAAATAAAGGCTTTTATCTAACTATAAAATCTCACATCTTTCTTAAAACCACTTTTGTTTAACTCCGCTTTTCTTCAAATTAAAAGATTGAATTATAAAAATATAAATCATCCCCTACTCACCTAGAACTTTATGAACTTCAACAATTTAGGAATTGTAAAGACTTTTCTCCAGGGTCAAGCTTTAACTTTAAAAAACAAAACCAACCAATAAAACCTCCCCCCAAAAGCAGTGGTAGTGGTAGTGTTGATGGTAAGAGCAATTATACAATTGTGACCATTCAGAAATTTGTGGACAGAAATCAACAATTTTTTCTCTCAAAGATAGTAAAACATATTTTATTGAGATTTTTTAATGCAGTTACTGACGTACACCTTGATTTGTGTGTCCACAGATTTCTGAACTGTATAGGTACTGTAGTGATTTTATACAACAATTAATTAAGTCTGTGGTAGTGATAGTAATAGACATAGAAGAGAAATAGTAGAAAAGTGGTGGTGGCGTAAAAAGCACAGAAAAATAGTTGGAATTTAAAAAATGCCAGATGAGCTACCACTAACTGCCACTACAACAGATGGACTGGCATGGGGATCATGGTGGCGAACAATATCTACTTCTTCTCTTCTCCACCTACCAAGCGAGCCACCACAAAGGGGCTGGCATGGAGATTGTGGTGGCGGATAATATCTACTTTTTCTCTTTTCAACCTACCAACAAGCGAGCCATCACAAAGGGGGGCTCACAGGAGCGGTAATTTCTTCTTCTCTTCTCCACCTACTAAGCGAGCCACCACTGACTGCCACTAACACTGGCAATCACAAAGGGCATGGGGCTCACAATATCTACTTCTCTTCCCCACTTATGAAGTGAGCCACCACTAACACAAAGGGGTGGGCACAGGGCTCTCAGGACGGAGACTTCTCCATATTCTTGACAGGTCACCTCCCCTCCTCATGATTATCTATGGGTTTTTTGGAGGGGTTTTATATTTATTTTTTTATTAAAGTCTTTTCCTGCATATTTGGGGTAAACATTGTAATAAAAATTTCAGACAAAAACCTTTATTCTTGAAGTTTGATCATTGCCATTCAAACCTTGATAGATAGATAGAGGTACATTTTAACATGCAAACAAATTATAACGAACTGACACACTGACCACTTCCTTTATGACAGGATAATAATTGAGTTCATCGTTAAAATTTTGTCAATGATTCACAACAGTAAACAAAGACACCAATGTCACCAAAACCAGTAAACGTGCCTCCCTCGTTGTTAAAAAGTATCCTAATCCTAGAGTGAGATCCCGCAAATTTACAGTGAAAACTGTGTAAGAAATTACAGATAAAAAGTTAATCATTGCTGTTTCTGTTCCTGCAGCATGGACACCTGTTGTTGCTTGGAGCATCAGGAACATGATATATCCATAAACACTTTTAGTCAACCCATAGTGGAAAAACCTAAATAAAAACTTAGAGAAACGACACATCCACATAGAACATGCTTTTCTTTGACTGACTGATTTCGTTTTTATTTTTTGGACTCCTAAACAGTAAAACAGTGCATGCTACCAATACCAATGTGAATAGTATTGACACAGAGTTTATGCAAAATATTTCCCAACAATGACGTCATTTTGTGCAATCCATGATTGGGGATATAAGAGTCAACAAAAATAAAGTTGTAACATAGCATGTGGCTTTACACTTAATGCTATTCACAAAAGTAAACAAAAACATAGATGAATTCAAGATGTCCTTGTTTTGCTCCAATGGAAAATGGTACAATTGCATTTTATTTTTGTTTTACGTCAATTATTCTCAAACTTCTACTGAATTTTCCAAAACTTAATAATTTCTGCAAAAGGCACTGAAGAAAACTGTACTTTTCATCATGTATAATTTCATAGGAAAGGAGAAACTAAAACAAAAAAGGATAGATAGCAGAGATGAAAGTAGAAGTTACAGGCAACAGAAATGACATTTTATTGAAAGATAAGTTAGCAAAACTGGAAGAGATAAAGTGAGAAACACTGAGATTAAAGAAGAAGTTAAAACAGACAGTTTAGAGCAAAAAATAGAGAACTAAATCAGAATATCCTGGAGAATATTAACATAAAAAATAGGAATGTTATGTCGCAAGTATGTTTAGATATATAGGGTTCAGGGACACTAACTACTTTTGTGACTCAATATTCCTATTTTTGGATAAATTAAGATAGTGTGGTAATGTAGCCTAAATAGAATGAATGCGAGCAGAGAATCCCTAAAAATGATATTTGTTGAGTGTAAACCTCCTATGAGAACTAAACCATGAAGTAGACCTATGAAAATGTGGACAGAAGTCATCCCTGATATTTTAAAGAAAAGAGAAATTACTTTTTTGATGCAAGGAAAAGAAGTCGAAATAGAGAGGCGTGGAGAAAGTTTATTCATGTTATAAAATATAGACGCTATCCTTAGCCATCATGGCTATAGACGAATAGAGGTAAACCTGACACTGAAAAGTAAAAAAGGAAATGAAATGATAAAGAAAGAAGTTTGAAAAACAATGCGTTACAGGCAAAAAATGTGTTCATTAGATATTAGATCCAATCTTCTTACCGTTCTTCCAAGGATCAGGAGGATCAAGACAATCAATGATAGGTCTAGATGAGTCAGCGAAACGTATTCTTCTTGCTTCCTTTATTTTCATTGATAGCATTTAATTACTTTTTTGATGCAAGGAAAAGAAGTCGAAATAGAGAGGCATGGATTAGAGAAAGTTTATTCACGTTTAGACGCTATATATGCCCTTAGTAGACGAATAGAGGTAAACCTGACATTGAAAAGTAAAAAAGGAAATGAAATGATAAAGAAAGAAGTTTAAAAAACAATGCGTTACAGACAAAAAATGTGTTCATTAGATATAAGATCCAATCTTCTTACCATTCTTCCAAGGATCAGGAGGATCAAGACAATCAGTGATCGGTTTAGATGAGTCATCAGCGAAACGTATTCTTCTTTTCTTCTTGCTTCCTTTATTTTCATTGATAGCATTTTTTACTTTTTGTTCACTTTTACACTCAACAGAATCTTCATTGCTAACATCCTCTTTCATGTTTGATGCCACAGAATGCTGCTGAGACATCTGCTCATTTTTAATATTTTCTTGAATTTCCAGCTTGGCACTGTCACTGTCATCTGTAACCTTTTCATTGTCCTCAATGTCTGGACTCTGCAACAGAGTCTGCTCAGGATTGTCACTTTCATTTATACATTGAATAGATACACCATTATTGCTTTTAAAATTATTGCTAACGTTAGATGAAGGCAAAATGTTATTTTTTCCAAGTTGATAATCTTCATCACTGAATGAGGCTTTGTTTACTTCCGATGTTCCACTCCCACTCAATGACAGAGATGGGTCTTGATCTGGAAGATGTTCGACTGAACTCGGCATGTCACTTTCGAGCTCAGCCATTGTGTGTGATAATTAATCCATCAGTCACTTAAGTCGTAAGATTTCTTTATAATATGGGTAAATACAATAGTTCTGGAAATCATGTTTTCTTTCCTATCTCATTTGTTTCACAGCATCACTTTCCCGTGTTGTTGATGGCTGCCATTATAAACGCCTGCGTCAAGTGACTTCCTACCTCTACTTGGAAGAAGAGATCTGATTGGCCAAATTCTATGTATTGAAGGCCAATCAGAGGATGTCTATGTGCAACACCCTTGGCGGCCATTTCAACAAAAACAAACCGCGACTCGAAGAGGTGCCGATAGAACAAGAATCTTTTCTTTAATTTTAATCCACAGCCCAACTTACAAAACTCTAGCTTGTCTGCAGAAAGCCAGATTCCATTGAATGGCACCTCCTGTTGATCTGCACTTAAAATAAGTTATACAGAGTGAGTGAGATTTCTTGGAAAAAAGTTCGACCTGATCATGACTGATAATTTATTGGGAGACCGGGATGATCTTTTCCAAGGGAACCAAATAAGCTTCCTTCGTATCTATCTCTATTATTAGCTAGACACTATCTAAGTGCTAAGATCTACTGGCATTACCTAGTAGTAATTTGCTAGACTACCCATAGTTTCCTTGATTGGGACAATCTCTGGTAGCGAGTTAGAAGAGGTAAGCAAAAGCATCTTCCTTCCTGTATATATTGCAGTCCACCTCTGCACTGAAGTGTAAGTGGAAGACCTAGGCTGCTGGTTCAACAACGCCGAAAAACTTGCTGCAAAGGCTACAGAAGCTCCAAAATAATGCTGCAAGGTTTATCACTTTAGGACAAAAAAAAAAAGAGCATAAATTACGCCTGTGTTGCATGCAGTCTCTTCTTCGGCTGCCTGTGGAGGAAAAGAGGATTGTTTTTAAGTTTGCTTGCTTAAGTAACTTGAAGTTAAAAAGAAGGGTGTATTTTCAGACAGGTACTCTAGTCTCCTGGGTGTCTATTGACTATTGTTTTTTCATTGTTGTGATTACGAAAAACAAGTTCTGAGTGAAGAAAGTGAAGCGCTTCTTCTAGTAGGAGGCGAAATGGCCGAGTTACTGTTGCTGCTGTTTCTTCTACTACATCTAATACTACTACCACCATCACCACGATCACTACTACTACTACAACAACTACTGCTGTTGCTGCTGCTACTACTACCACTACTACAACTACCATCACTACTACTGCTTCTGCTGCTACTTCTACTACTCTACAACTTCTACTACTGCTGCTGTTATTACTACTACTAACTAGAGAGAGATGGGGATGGAAAAGCGTGTGGTTGGGTGAGGACCTGGAGTGATTGTTCTTTGAACAATAGATTACGATTACTTTCTTTCCTATTTAAATCAATAATTTAGTCAATAAATAATAGTTCGCCCAATGTGGTAAATTCTCCCAGTTCTTACCTAGCTGACGAGGTGACCACAAGGGCTACATTAATTTGTTTATTGAC
>JARBEQ010034254.1:0-15505 GCA_030265355.1 Tritonia tetraquetra | reverse complement strand
GTAGTAGTAGTAGTAGTAGTAGTAGTAGTAGTAGTAGTAGTAGTAGTAGTAGTAGTAGTAGTAGTAGTAGCATAAATAGGAAGAAGGAAAAAAAGATTAAGAAAAATAAGATATAGATGAAATGGTTTTTAATGACAATAATAATGATAATAACAATACTAATAATAATGTTGATGTTATTGATGATGATGCATGACAAAAATCATTATTATTATTATGATAATACTCTTCGCACAGACCCTTACGTTAAACCTGTAATTATGCAGGATAGGCGAGTCCCTGTGGCCATTCGGGGCAAACTCAGAAAAGAACTCGAAGAGCTCACATCTAAAGGTGTGATTGTGCCAGTAACGGAGCCTACTCCATGGGTGAGCCAAACTGTTGTTACCCACAAGAAGAATGGGAAAATAAGAATTTGTATAGACCCAAAGTACTTAAACCAAGCCTTGCTTCGTGAGAGATATACCATGCCCCTGCTGGATGATGTGCTACATGAGCTCAGTCAGTCCAATGTATTCACTAAAGTCGGCCTCAGAAACGGATTCTGGCATGTCACACTCGACGAGGACTCTTCTCCAACTGACCACGTTTCAGACGTGCTTTGGGTGATACCGCTGGCTCAGATTACCCGTTGGTCTCTTTGTATCACCTGAGATTTTTCAACAGAAAGTACCTATTGGAACTTTTCGGCAATTTACATGCGTTATTGCTATTCATGATGATATCATTGTACATAGTGTGAACAAAGAAGAACATGATCGTAGACTTGAATTGCTCCTTTAATCCTGTGAAAAGTACAACCTGAAACTGAATAAAGAGAAATTGGAACTGGCTACAAGAAGTATTACGTTCATGGGACATGTCAACTCAGACAACGGTATATAAGCACGGATCCTGAAAAAGTAAAAGCTATCCGTGACTTTCCTGCACCAAGGACGGCATCTGAAGTCTGACGATTTCTGGCGATGACACAGTATCTGGGGCTAGATACATCCCCAGTCTCACTAATATCCTGCACCCGCTAAAAAATCTAACAAAAAAAACGTCAGATTTTCATGGTCAAAAAACAAAGAGATAGCTTTTAAGCTAGTAAAGACAGCCATAGTTGAAAGCCCTATACTGTCAATTTACAACCCCAACAAAGAGTTAACGCTCAAGAAAAACGCATCTGAATATGGGTTGGGATCTGTCCTCCTGCAAGAGGGAAAACCTCTAGGTTTTGCTTCTAGAACTCTCTCTCTCTCCTAGTGAAAAGAATTATGCCCAGATCGAGAAGGAAATGTTGGCAATTACCTTTGGACTGAAAAAGTTTCATCAGTATACTTATGGATGCCGTGTGACTGTAGTGACTGACCATAAACCTCTCGTCTCAATTGTCAACAAACCCTCTCTCTCTCCATGCCTCGAGTCAGTTAGTATAGTTAGTTGTGTTTCTGCTCTCGTCCTATTCACATGTATATTCTGATCTAATAAAGTACTCATCGTTTAACTAAAACATATCTTGTTTATTTCTTGTATTGAAAGACACTGCTTTGATTGTTTATTCATTGAACCCAATTGTGTTGAACCTAAAACGTAACATTACCTATGCCCTCGTCATGCGCCTATTGAACCACTCGGGTATGCTTCACATGGGATACCACCTCGGGCCAGATAATTATTTCACCTCTCCACTGCTGTTGTTTTGCCTGTTTCAAAGTCACACCTCTGCCACAGGAAGGAACAGTGAGAAAGAATAAAATAAGTCTGCCGGTGAGTGTGGTTACTGCAAAGCATCGCAACAAAGAGATGTGTGAGTGTCGGAAGGGCAACATGCTTCGTATCGCATACAACAAGGATAGCAGCAAACAGCCCATGCTATTGTCAACTCATGCAACAGCTGGATATGACAACACCACCAACTCGAAAGCAATCACCCTAAAGCAATCATCCACTACAACAGAGCAATGGGTGGGGTGGACCTTTCCGAGGCACGACTGTACTGCTACTGCCGTCGGAAAGACGGACAATGAAGTGGACCAAAAAACTGTTCTTTTCTCTTCTGGCCAGAGCTGTTCTCAATGCTTACATTTGTTTATGTAAAAAAACCAGTTCAGACAAACCTCTCCTAACTAGATATCAATTCACTGTCTCTGTGTTGGAGGGCATGATGGGAACATTTCGCCTACGACAAAAGATAATTCGTAAAAAACTGGAAAAGCTGGCTGTTGGGAAACGAAGAAACTGTGCCTACAAACATGCCACCATGGTTCGCTCGTCATTCCTCTGTTTCACCTGCAATGTCAGCTTGTGTCCACCTTGTTTTGTGGGCTATCATTGAGACAAAAATGCTGCACTATAATGTAACTTATCTTATTTTATTCAATTGATATAATGCTTACCTGCTTATAAAAGTCATAGCAAAGCTATTGTATTTTTTGCTGAATTTTGAATTTTGGGCTTACAGTTTTTTTGTTCGCATTCAGTTTCAACCTTTATTTCACACCACTCATTTAGAAACAATACCACAAATTCTGCCTCTAAAAGATACTTCATTATCTATTCTTTAAAAAAATGTATAGTTTTAGGGGTAAAACAATTATTTTTTAGCAGGCCCTATTGTTTTCATAAGCGTTAGGTAATTTTAACCCAGAATCTGGATACCCTAAAAACTTTTAAGTACTAAGAGGGTTAAATTAACCTTACTCATAATATAGTAAAGAAAACTCAGAATGTTTTCTGTCAGAAAAGCATTACATGCTTTAACATCTTGACATACCCTCCACTCCATCTATTTTTATCACAATTTCTCTATCACAACACACCAGTTACCCTGGTCATAATAACTCTGACGAATGACACACTGGGTAAAAGACTGACACAACTCTTCCAGTTCGCCTTGCTTGAAGACATGGTAAAAACGATGAAATACTGATGAATCATCAGACTTAGTTCTGTCCTTCCCTTTCAACTGCCAAGGGACGAGCATATCTTGTTCCTGGAATTGTGTCCTATTCACATGAACTTTCAGAGTTTTCCCATGACTATTAGAATTTTTCTCCTTACAAACATCACTGTTATTATGCGTCTCTGACTCTGAGCTTGTAGGGAAAGAACTGCTGTTTGAGTTGGAATCACTTATTTTACCAGCCTCTGAGGAGACAGCTGTACAATCTGAACACAAGCTATTTTGGATTTCATTTTCAATGCTCGCATTCCTAACTCCATCTGCAATAGATTCATCCATGCCGTCCTCTGTTATGTTTACAAAACTTTCAACGTCCATTTGTTTTTGTCTATTAGATTTGATATACTTGGATTCTATTTTGTTGAAATGTTGCTCCATGGCCCACACATAGATTAGAGCTTTTCCACCGGGACTTAATACACGAACTACTTCAGACAAAGCCATGTGCCTGCGTTTCTGAAAACGAAAAAATCAAAGCATAAATAAATTGTATATCGTAAGCAAGAAGTGTCAATCATCAAATACTATAATTTTTAAAAAGATTTGACTGACAGATAAAATAAGAACTAGTTTAAGACTTAAATCGAGACCAGAGGTTCAGCAAATTGTTATTTTGTTTGTTTGATCAAGCCCCATTAATAATGCAATGCAAATTTGGGTCAGCTCCATGCTCTACCACAACAAATTGTGCACAAGACCCAATTCTGATCACAGGACAGGCCATTTGACGGGTTTTTAAATTACAAAAAAAAACAGGAGAGCCCCTGCAAAAAATAGGTCTTGGCAGGTTTACCGTCCTGACCACCATGCGTGGTCAAACTTTGAGCTAGAAAAGGCTATAGATTCTACGAGTTTAGAAAAGCAGGTAATTAGCACCTTGTGTATATATATATAAATATCAGGAGCCTTTCACATCCCGGTCAAATGGCTGAGACATCTTGGCTGTTTTCACCAGGTCAGATGTGAGATCCCTTATTTTTTTAAAAATCGTTGGCGCTTTAAAGTGTAATGTTGTTTTCAAGTGTTTTGAGGTCTTGGTTGAGAAGTTTTAACATTTTGTCGAAAATCATGATGCCATTGTTGCCATGAGCAAAACACTGAACAGTATGAATAAATCATAAAAAGGTCAATAAACAAAATAATGTTGCCCTAGTGGCAACCCCTCCCTAGTGGCGACCCCTCCCTTGTGTGGCAACCCCTCCCTAGTGGCGACCCCTCAGCTACTTGGGAAACTAATCACTTTGCGGTACCTATAGAAAAATGTCAAGAAATGAAAATATATCACTAAAAGGAAACAGAAAGCAGGCAATAGAAAGAAAATAGAAAAGTAAAGCCCAAGATTATTTGGTACTTTTACTGGATCGAAGAACCTAGTCCTATCGGAGATGGACGATAAACTAGGAGGTCCTGTGTGCAAGTTAAAGAACCCTTGGCAGTTAAAAATCGATAAGAGTAGGCTGCAAGGCTGCTGTCAGGGCAAAATTAATTCCTACCACTGAGGTCACAGTGGGTTGATCACCTGCTTGGCTTAATATCTTGATCCACAGAAATCCAGCCTCATGATGCTGGCCTGACACTGTAATGGTAAAAAGGAACTGGATAAGAAAGACTGTCTCAACATAGTTTCTTTTATCATATACAAAAATAGAATCTCTTTTTCTACCTTTCCTTGATCCCTTGAATTCCATGGCATACAAGAACAGTAAATGTGACGCTCCTTGTGCCATTCAAGGTTCGGGGCAAAGTGGGATGATCACCTGCTTGCCTTTTCTACCTGATCCAGAGTTCCTTCTTCCAGCTGTTTTCAACAAATGCTGGACATGGAGCTGGCCACGACCCTCGGCGGTCTCATGTGGTTTGAATAACAAAACAGTAACTCAAAGATACGTCTGTATATAATGCAACAAGCTGTATAGAAACATGTTTTAGAGAAAGCAACAAGACTTGAGCCTGTGGGACATTGCTGAGCAGAACATTCTTACCTGTGTAGCCATGTGATGAATGACGGCAATACAAAGGACCACATCAAACGTTTCAGAGCGGAAAGGAAGACAGGTGATGTCAGCCACACACGACTGGAATCCTCGACTTCCACAGATCGAAGCAAGATTAGTGCTATAGTCACAGCCGATCTGAAAATGAAAAGAATAATACGAATAGATTTAATCAATTGCATACACTTGAATACACTGACATTAGATACTGCGATAGATGGAAAATTCTGAGAACCGCCTCTTGTGGCTCAATGCGACCACTGCCTTTTCCGTTGACACCCAACAAAATGGATCGTACGAGGCACGGAAAGTTAAATTTCGTAGGATGTTGCCAAAGTGCTCTGATTCGTCTTCTGAGTTACCGAATTTTCGCCTCGTTAGCATAAGGTTCTGGGTCTGAATCATTGCAGGGATGTTGGGATTTTTCCTTAGAACTTTCTTTAAAAACTTCTTCATCCCAAAAAACAAAGGAAAACACCTGATCCTTCGACATTATGATGAAGCTTATTTTCCCGCAATAAAACAAAATCATGTACATTAAAAAGAATAAAGATTACTGAAAATTTGTTTGGAATTCAAAGGTGTACCCACTTATTGTCTTCTTTCTTATCCAGTTCCCTATTACCATTACAGTGTATCTCTATGAAGCAGATTTACTCTGGATCAAAATATTAGGCCCAGCAGATGATCAGCCCACTGTGGTTTTTTTGTGGTAGGAATTAATTTTGACCAGACAGCGGCCTTTCGGCCGACTCTTCTCGATTTCCAATTGCCAAGGGTTTCTTTAACATGCACGGGACCTCCGAATTTATCGTCCGTCTCCGATAGGACTAGGTTCTTGATCCTACCTACCTTCACAGGATCAGGGGAGTGGCAAATAGGTTTATTCCGAGTTTCATGAAGAAAAATACCAGCTGTCGCCACTGGGATTCAAACCTGGTATCTTTCTTTCAAAGACCAGAACCATACCTCTGAGCCACTGGGACCCCTTCCTCCATTCATTGTCATGTCTACAAAAGATCAAGTCTGTACACACACTTGATACCCCTAAAGGGGGCGTCCCTAGCCCACTGGTCATGCCACCAAACTTTGGAGCGTGGATGACCGGATTCAAGTCCCGCCTGATGTAGAATAGTTTCTCTGGACCTTTTAGAGTGTTCAAGGCTCTGTCCTGTCTGGAGACTCACGCGAAATCTTCTCAAGTTCTGTTAAACAGCCTTTGATATGACCTTTAGGTGTTAAAAAGGGCGTTAAACTTCAAACTTTCAAACTTTTTTATTTAGATACCCCTAAAACTAAAATGACAGGTACCCTTCAAAAGTATTCAAAATCAAAACCATCTATTGTTCACCTTTTTTAGGGGGCCGTGTTCAATTTGGACTAAATCATAATATCCATCAACTAATAGTTCATTGAAATTCACATAGAAATATTCAAATCTTAGATGCCATGTTTGTCGTTATATATTATGTTATCACCAATAACATAATATTGTAAAATTGAAATATCAGTAAATATGTTAAAATTTTCTATTAACAGTCCAATATGAAAATGATACGCTCGTTAGCTTCATGGCCATCATAGCTTTAAGTTCAATACCTCAAACATAGTTTTGTTGATGCCTAGACATTTCCCATTGCCACAGCCGACATCAGCCATCAAGGAATGTGGTGGATGGTCCATTAAAAACTCTACCACTCTTGGCCAGGGTTTGTATCTCGTTCCGCTAAAGTGGTCGGCAATGTCTTCATAAACCTTGGAGAACAAATTTATTCAAATCATTTCCAAGTACAGAAACAAGTGTATCTATGACAACTTTCTATACTGAATAACATTTGGTCTCATAGGCGCAAAAAAGAAGATAACTGTTAATCAATGGCTTTTATACTTTTGACAGTAGTCGCTAGATATTCACATATTACATCCACAAAATTTAAAAAATATATATGTGTGTGTGAGGGGTGGGGGGTACGAATGTTTGTTTTTTCCATAGTAGCTGTAATGCGCCCAGAGCCTCTCTCTCCCAAGATGATTGCATTGCGCAATATAAGTGTACATTATTATTATTATTATTATATTCCAGAACATTGTCACAATGAGTGATGGTTTTTAAAAAAAATCTCAAATAAGGTATTTAACACTTTGGTTGCCTTCCTGTAAATGTACCGATTGGTTGCTAGCCATTTTGTCAAGAAGTTAGGGAAATTGTCAATCAAAGAAAAAAAAAGAAAAACTTCACCAATATCTCTACCATCACTGGGTTCGTCATCCAAAACTGATCCTAAGACTTTGTTGTCACTGTCATTATCATCGATTTCAAAGCTAGCTCATGAATTAATCAATTCTGAATTTGAAAAATTCCCACCCGAGTCAATATCATCCTGTTCCTATATATTGTTACTTATTTTACTCATTTATTCGACAAGGGGTGCAGAAAAATTTAGATATTTCGTTAGATTGTAGCACAAACTGGCTAAAAAAATTCAACCAATTAAAGCAAAGTGTGATGCGAGGGAAATAACCGCCATCATTCCGAAAGTCGTAGAATTTTATATTCACTGGTTTATTAGGGTCGGCATGTACAGTAATGGCAATCAAAGAGTTAAGCAAGAAGAAAGATATAAATCATAATACGCCTAAAGCATGATGCAATATTCAAATTACCCTATGCACATGCTCCTTCTCCAATTCTTTGGCTTCTGTATCAGTTTGAGGAATTGTCCAGACGTTACTTTTCACGTCACCTACTGTCTTTTTGCGTTCAAATATCACTTTACGAAAAGTGAAAGAAGTTCGGGTACCCCTCGATTGCAGTGTAAGTCCTTTGCCAGTTGAGGCGGGCATGATGTCAGACTTCCTAGGTGTGATTCCATGAGACCACACATACCTTGACTCCCCCGTCATCACCAACACACTTCGTTGTGGAAGGACCACGTTGACATGGCGACCGTCTGGATGACGGAATTCCATCATAACCTGCATAATGTAACACAAGGCAATATGGTGTCGTCAAGTTTGACATGAGATTTGGATTACATTTCTGAGAACGAGATCCTCCCGCGATTGCAATTTTGAATGAGACACACCCTAGCAGATACAGCGAACATGCATATAACAAAACTAGCGTTATAGTGAAAGGAATTTTTGGTCTGAATTTCTTTTTTAATCTTATCATTGACTTGACGATATAGCGAAATAAATTGTGCTGTCCCTGAAATTTCGTTAAATCCATGCGAGAGTGTAGATTTATCTTATCCTTTACTTCAGTTTTGAAATTCCATATTTCCTACTAATATCATTTATAAAAACATAGGTGACTACTATAATAGCTAAAGACAGAAGCAATAAAAAATCAATAAAATAAACCTGTGATCCCAAACTGAGAGACATAATGCCATCCTCAAATGCATCCTCTGTGTCCACATGAGGAGGAATGCCTAGGAATTGAAGAAAAGATAAAATGACATTATGCACATTTCAAAACAGGATAGTGATTAAAGAGCATCTCATTCCTCTTTGTTAAAAATCTTTCTTCTTATCCAATTCCCTTTTACCATTACAGCATAGGGCAAGCACTATGAGTCTGGGTTTCTCTGGATCAAGATAGTAAGCCAAGCAGGTGATCAGCCCACTGTGACCTTTTTGTGGTAGGAATTAATTTTGCCCGGACCTTGCAGCCTTCCCTTATAGATTTTTACTGCCAAGGGTTCTTTAACGTGCGCAACGTGCACACGGGACCTCCGAGTTTATCGTCCGTCTCCGATAGGACTAGGTTGTTTAAAATCAGTATAGAAAATGCTGCGATGAAATGGAAAATGATATTGACTAGGAATTTGATCAAAGAAAATTGAAAATTATCATAAACATCTTGAGACAGCAGCATACTGCTCTTGTAATGTAGTATGCAGCAGGGTCCTGGAAGGATGGGAATGATATATAATTTTTAAAAAATTTAAAAACACCATTGCAGGGCTGATAAGAATAATAAACAACAATAACTGTAATTTTATTTAAGGACATAGACAGTCAACATTTCATCACCCAAGGAATCTTCCTTTTGTGTGTTGTTAACTGACTGAAGACCAGCATATACTCATGTCATTTGGGACCAGCTATTTCATCATTCATCATTACAATCTACAGAGATATTTAGGGATTAGTCTGACTCCTGTCTGTCAGCCTGTCATGAGTGATCTTGTGATTGGTCTTTCATGAGTTAGATGCTGGCATCATGTCTCATAATCTGATTTCACCTGTATTGAGTTTTCTGATGGCTTACTCTACTGGTTACATTACTTTCAAAGTGAAAGAGTATTCATCAAGACTCTGGTGACATTCTTAACTAACCTTGACCAGGCTGATACTCGTTGATGGTCAACTGATCTGGACAGTGGTCAACCAACCCCAAGTCTTTGGCCTTTTGGACAATGGAAAGGCACACAGTGGGAAGACCACCTGGCAATGGATCTGCTATGTCCACATCATTGATGTCATATCTAAATTCATAGCCATAGTGCTTCACGCGTCTGTGTTTCATTGACGATCCTGTTGATGAAATTGTTTGAGAGCAGGTGATTAACATATAAAAACAAATCAGTTGAAAGGCTCATAAACGCTATAATCATTGGCAACTTTGTTTTATGTGAAAATGAGTAGTGACACAATGGAATAGAAAAGCCTGAAAACAATCTGTAAACTATTCAATATTCTAAAAAGGGATTTTAGTAATCGGTGAAACGGTGGTGGGTTAAATTGAAGATGAAGGAGATTGTGATGACACATCAAATCGAAGATCAACAAAGATTAATGAGCAAAGTCATCATGACCACGGTGGCCGACTACTTCTCGTCTCTCTCTCTCTCTCAAGACAAAGATACAATCTATCTATCTTTTCTAGCTCTCATTCTCACGTTAGTATGTAAGTCAAAATTCAAAGTACAATAAAAATCATTGTTATAAATAATAATACTTTTTATTCATCCTAATTTAGGAAATTCATTTTACAGACTCGCCTTTTAAAATTAGAAGTATAAGTAAGTGTACAGAATGGCATATGAAGCTATATAATATAATAAGCAATAGATGATATCATACATAATAGATAATATTGTCCACAATAGATAATAAATGAGAGAGCTATCAGAAAATAACATTGATAACAACATATCAGAACGTAGAAGACGAAGTGAAATAAGAACCCTTCAGTTGAAGGTGTGCGCATGCTTGACATTTACTGATGTAGAAATTTATAAAAACATACTTACCACTCTCTGACCTGCTACTGTCATCCATAAGTGAAAGCAGCATTTGTTCTGTCTCTTCATCAACAAAGTCACTTACAACATGAAGACCAGGGGGCTTTTCATTTGAAGACATCACATGATCTGGGGCTGAGACAAGAACTTCAAATTAAACCTTGTTAATGAGTGACAGCAAAAAAAAAAAAAAAAAAAAAAAAGAAGCTATATACTCAAAATGAAAGTGGTTATTGCAACAAGTGGTAAATTAAAAAGCACAATGAAATTTCAATTCTAAACCTCTCAATCAACTGAGAAATAGTTAACTTACTGTGAAAATGTAGACCACATTCTTCTCTTAAATAAAGCAAAGAAACAATAAACAAAAAATTTGTCAAAGGCATACCTGTATCAACGTACAATAAGAACAGAACCACATCTTGAGAGGGATCCTTTCCCTTCTTAAGAATGTGTCCATTCAGGTTCTCAAACACAGCAGCAGAAATAGAATTGTTGGCAAAATAGACAAAACAGAATGGTTTCCTTGGCAACATGATTATGTTTTCGACTTCCCCAAAAGGAATGAACAGGGACAATAACTCCTCTTGACACACACCATTCTCTAGCCCTCCATTCTGAACACACAAAATCTGAAAAATAAAATGACCGTAACATAAAATTCCAAGTAATCATGGATGTTGTAGAGCAGGGGTAATCTGGTGAGGTGAAAATGTGTGGAGGCCGACCATTCAGCCCGCATTCTTTCAACCATTAATTTTAATATGCATTATAATCCTATGTTATCATTGGCTGTGGGCTGGTCGAAATTTGAACAGGGGCCTCATGCCAGTTGCAGAGTATGTCCTTAAGAACCATTAGGCTCATGGGGAATATATAACCTGGTTTTGGTAGCGAATTAGTCACTTTCTAGATATGACACTGATCTATCACAGATTGTTTTCCCTGCTAATGTTAGTTGACAACCTGGATCGAGTGAGAAAATTAAGTGTGATAATATATAATTTGTATTATGTGTTGAAGGCTCAAAGCGCTTTACATTGCAAAGAAAACAATGATAAAAGCAATTTTTTTTTAATTTAAAAAGGAAGGTATACAATGGTCACAAATTAAAAAGGAAGGCTTTTAAACGGGATTTGAAACAGTCTATACTATCAATGTGCCTGACATGTCCTGGGAGGGAGTTCCAGAAAAGGGGAGCCGAGTAGGCAAAATATTGTTCACCAATTTTGCGGGTCATTTTCGGTTTTGCAAGCACACGATTCTCAGATTTTGATCAGACGTTTCTTGTTGGAGTATACAAATTTATCAAATCATTAATATATTCAGGACTGTCAGAGCGCATTGATTTATAGACAAGTGTACATACGTTTGTAAAGTTTTGCTGCTATTTTCTTTGACATTTATCGCATCAAAAAAGGTTTCAATTGAATATTTTCTCATTAAGTTTTTAACAGATTTGTACTTTCTATATATCAGAATAACAGGGAAAGTCTGCACTTTCCATTGATGATCAGAATGAGTTGATAATTCAAAACAATTTAATGCCACAAGCTTCAATGATGACGAGGGTAATTTTGACACCTTGGCAAAGTGGGGTGACCTGACTTGCTTAAGGAATCACTGTGGTGTTACACGTGTAAGAGGGGTGACAATGAGAATAAGAAGAATGCATAAATAAATGGATAGATATCCAGATATAGAGAGTGAGAGAGAGAGCAAGAGTGAGAGAGAGAGAGAGCTCCAAGCGGTTTCCTAGTATTATGTAATGTCCGGAGGCTGGGCGTACAGGGCAACGAGTAACAGTGTAACGGACCCTACCCGTGTGTGTGGGTATTGCTAAGAGTAAGAGTAAGAGACAAGTCTTAGTGAAGGGCGTCGGTTGTGTGTTTATAGTGTTATGAGGACATGTGTGTTTTGTGTGTTGGTCAAGTGGATCGCTGCGCCATAGCAGACACTATATAACTGTACTGTAACTTAGAATTTAAATTGTGTTAGTTGTTATTTTGTTTATGTTTATTATGACTTTATGCATGCATGTGTGTAAGACTTTGACGCCATTAAAGCGCAATGAACTGGATATGTCAATATCCATTAATCTGTATTTTGTATGTTGTATGCGACACAGTGGGGGATTAGGAGTGGTAGATACTATTAATTTCAGGTTACTTTCTTGTTTATTTACTCTATTATGACATTATTTGTGTACGTATGAACTTATGACTTTGGGACAATGTAAAGTGCACTAGGCACTATGACCCACATTATTGATGTTCTTGTGTTTGATACCGTAGAAGAATTGAAAGTAGCATAAACACAAATGCTCATTTCTCCTGGGCCTTTCTGAAGGCACCAGGGGGAAAGATCTTCTGTGATGTCATGGTATTCCTGTATGTATGTGCGCAGGGTATAAAAGGAGAGTGAGTGTCTGTTTGAGTAGAATGAGCACTGTTACTGTTATGATTGCGATTCAAAGCTGAAGACTGTACCCGTTGTTCCCCTCTGCTGTTATGATGCTACGACTGCCTGTAACTGTAATTGATGTCCATATATTCAGATTGCTGATAATATTCGGAACTGAATAAAATACACCACTGCACTGCCATCGCTGACTTTGAATGAATCATACTTCTTCTTGTTGTTTGGCTGGGTCTCATTTCATCTAAATATCATTCGACCTCCCGTTTCTACACAAGTAACAAAGTTAATATTGAGAGGATAGCGGCACAATATATTGAGAAAATAGAGGCACAATCGTCATATAAAAGGAGTTAATGGTCATCTCACTGAGTGCCATGCAATGATGCAATCATACAGCAATATATAATTTACAATTTAAACATTGGTGTATTCTTATTGTCTTTTGACTCCCACACATGGCCTTATCATGTCAAGCTTTTCCGATTCCTAGTTAGGCTGATATAATAATAATATATAAAAATGAAATGCTAACTAGACCCTAGGTTGGGAATAATAATCACTTCCTTTGTATACAACTCTCTGCCAATGAGATGTTAAATAGAACCCAACAACAAGACTTTTTGTCATTTTAATAATTCTTTATCAAAGATCTAATTAGAGGGAGGTAGATAGTTTCTAGAGGGTTTCAACATCATTGTGGACGAAAATAAAGCCAACTGTTAACCTCACTTCACTTTTGGGAGCTATTTTTAGGTCTAGAAATTGAAAGTGTCTGCCCAGAGTGAGAACCTCCAAGATTTTATCAATAGCTTGGGGAGGGGGGGGGGAGGGTACCCACCAGGCCTACAGTAATTTGTCTATTGGCCCGTCTTTGATTAATACTGATCAGTATTATAATACTGTGCATGGTGCTAGTAAACTTGTGGACACAGTGGGCTGATAACCTGCTTGTCTGAATCTCTTTGATCCAAAGAGTTCTGGCTCTGTGTTCAGTCATGTTTGGTGGTCGGGGTGCCTGCATTTATCTTGTGTGCCTTTCATGGCTGAACATATGGCTGGCCCCAACACTGATCTGTGGTATTATATTAATATGACTCCATCAAACCAACAAACATGAAAGACTCCATCTGGATACCACAGTTACACTACGAATCATGAAAGACTACCGTCACATTGTTAATTACTCTTGTCTAAACCTCTCTCCCTCTATCATTTGCTTTCTATCTTACCGAAGATGGTGAGTCTGAAAATTTGATTGACTCTTTACAAGACAACTTTCGGGCAATCTTGGTCAGCTTCTTATAAATCTTTGGATCAAAATGTGCATGTCCGCATATTTTCTGTTTCGTGCTCATGGGCGCTGCCATTTTGTTATCGAAGAGAATGGCCTTGACCTTGACGTGGTATCGATTAGGCCTGGGCTAAAAACCAAGTTAGTGTTGTTAGTGATTTGGATACCCCGTTCCCGCTCTCGACCTGGAAACCCAGTTCATTGGGGTCCACCAAAGAGGTTATATCAATGATTATAGTATCATTGGTTATATGTTATGTAAATGATAAGTCAAGTATTTACAGAAGACTATGAGAAGTAAAGTAAGTTTTAGAAAGTCACAATCTTTCACTTTCAATTTTGACTTCGCCTAAAGGGATCTCTTCTTATGGAGGCTCAGTGTCAATCTCCTTTTCCAGACCCTCTTATAATGATAATAATAATAATAATAATAATAATAATGATAATAATAAAGTTTATTTCTAGAGCGCCTTATTCCATACTTAATAGTTCAAGGCGCATAACACAGAAATATGGGCAGTGACGAGCAATGTTGACAAAATATGAAGTTAAAACATGTATACCATAAAACTATATCAACGTACGTCACATAAATACATCGCACAAAGTAATGACAAAAGCATGTGAAAATGGATCATTGACTATCAATGAGTGAACAGTGGTTAGGCACTGGTCGATGACCGATTTATACAGGCCAAGAGATCAAACCTTAAAGCAGGTCGGGTATCAAGTTTAGTCTTTATCGGACAAGCGGGCCAGGATTTAAGATTTAAATGTTTGCAGAGATTTAGATTTAAAAAATGCCAACCCGGTAGGCAAATCCCAACCCACAGGTACGTATTTCAACTTGTTTCAAGCAAGTTGAGACCCGAAATCGGAAGTAGAGAGAACTTCCACTCCTTTTAATCATGTGAATACAGGTCGACCCGGATCGAAATCAGTCAATTGTAAACAGTTAACCCAGAAACGTAGTTCCTTAAAAAGCAAGTCGATGCCCAGCATATCGATAGACAGCAATATATCGATATACCGCTATTAATTTTGTCGATATATTGTTGTTTATCGATGCCAAGGTTGGGCATCAACTTGCTTTTTTTCCCCTCCCAATTTACAAAGCAAAAGTGACATGATACAAGAATGTGGGAATTACCGAGGCATCACTCGCTGACAATATGGGAACGAATTATTGATGGTCCCCTCCGGTAGACTGTTAACATCAGCGACCAACAGTTCGGGTTTATGCCTGGTAGAAGCACATCGGTTGCCCTCCAGCTTCTGCTTGAAAAGTTCAGGGACGGACAGCAGGGTTTGCACTGTGTTTTCATAGACCTAGAAAGGGCGTTTGACCGCGAACCAAGAGAAGAAGTATGGAACTGCCTACGGCTTAAAAGGATTCCTGAAAATATATGCTTCATCAAGGGCATGTACCAGGGCTGCCTAACGCAAGACAGATGCTCAGGGAGGGATAAGTGACCCCTTTGAAGTGAAAGTATAAGTGCATCAGGGTTCAGCATTAAGTCCGTTACTTTTTGCAATCCCTCTCCTTTATGGCACACCTTGTTGTGGTGGAGAGGCTTGAGTGGTCTAATGACTTTGA
>JARBEQ010034143.1:12500-15513 GCA_030265355.1 Tritonia tetraquetra | reverse complement strand
AATGGATAATTATCCCATCGTATGGAGAGAAAGGGGAGGGGTAAAGGGTGTCGATGAAGGCAACAAATAGCGGACGCGGTAAAGTCATAGTTTTGCATCCTTCAACTGTCTTTATTTTGAAGACAACAGTCAGACGGGCTTAGTATATCTGCGGCCTAACAGTACAAACGCAGTGGCCCTACGGTTCCATCCGACAAACAGCTGATGACCGCAGCCGCTGCAGCATGATGCCCTTGGTGGCACCAACGACTGTCAATAATAAGATACAAGCATTGTTACCGAGGTCAGCAAGAGAGTGCATGTTTCCATTGTGTGTTAGCTAATGTTTGATTCAAAATACGTTGCTATTCGAAATCGGATATTCCCGAAACTGTCGTTAGTAAAACTCAAGCACCTTTTAGTGAAAACAAACTACATCAATCCAAGGGGATAACTCTTATTTTGTCCTCAATCATTACATAGTGAAATGCGCGCAGTTATTTATCTTACGTATTCATCACCTGAGAGATATATATATAATTCATTGGACAAACAACGTCATTGATTGTTGGACCAAGAGAAAGCTTTGGGTGAATTGTTGCCGTCATCTATCTAGGCGTTACTACCGAGCGCCAAGGCATTAAATGTTTATCAAATTACAGACTAACATTAGTTGTTCAATGTAAATCATGCTGATTCCACTCCCAAATAGCTATTTACTTATGCACAATCTATACGGCAAGACAGTTACATTTCGCAAAATATTCCCCCTGAAAATGAAACAAAGCAAAACATGATGCCAACAAACAGTGTGAAAGTATGTAACACGCAAACAGGGACCATGCTATTAGATTCTTCATGACTAGTTTTATTGTGGTTTCTCCCATTATGTTGTTGTTCAGTCGTTGTTACTAATCTCAGACCTGTTCTGATACATAGTCAGCCTCCTGCGTCTTCGCCCTATTAAAATAATATAATGAAGACAATTCTGTGGCCATGCCTGCCCTGCGTGGTGTCCTTTATAATAAGGGAGAGTGTGAGGGGAGGGGAATATTGGCAGAGAGTTACGTCGTAGGGACGGACGGACGGAAAACAGACCCAGCAAGAGGAAATAATGTAAATAGATATTGCAGATGAGTGAGAGAGAAAGAGAGGGGGTTTGGAATTGAATTTGAAATGCACATTGCCCAAAGTATAGTTTAACGACGTCTGAAAGCACAGACAGCTATACATTTGGTGAATGCATAAAAGACAATATTATACCTATGCAATGCAAAAACATACTCGTTTGGATTGAAAATATTCATTGTAACCAACTAGAGAAAAAAACTAAGTAATTGAGGAAGCCAAAGAATGAATGAGAGAGAAAATAAGAGAGAAATAGACAAAGGGAGAGAAAAAGATGTTGTTTGAACATGAGACGAATGTAAATTTCTACCATCTTTTATCAGCTTGGAAAGAACATTATTCTGATAGCTACTGAGGCGTAGATGATGTGAACAGAGAATGGCCAAGGACAGCCGTTATCGGTAATCAAACAGGCTCTCGCATTGAAACCGTTGGCTTGCCTGGACACGAGATTCAAATTTATGGCATTTTCAAATTTTGTTTCGGTGTTTATTTTCTTCCGCTCTTGAATCCGTTTGGTATTTTTATAAAGTATCATCAATCTCCCTCTCGACATCTTTTCGTGTTCAGCTAGATAAACCTTGCACGAAAGTTAAAGACAGAAATAAAGATGAGGAAGATAATTGTGCTCGACAAGTCAATGAGGTTATTACAAATGAGGACGTTCTGAAACAAACGTATCAAAGAAAAATAGTTTTCCCTACAAATTTAGAAAGACAGCTAGGATATCTCAACAACATAGTAAGGAAAGAAAAATATGAGTACCTGGTTAGTAGTGGAAATGTTTCAGGAAAACGCGCACAAGGAAGACAGAGGAGAACCCCAATTGACCAGTTGAAGAGTTTCACGGACATGGCAATACAACAACTGTGTGAAACTGCAAGAGACCGCGAAGTAGAGAAAGGGAAGACACATGGAGCTTCCGAAGCCTGGACCAGGCATGGAACCTAAACAAAAAAGAAGTGGTTATGTGGCTGTTTACTACACACATACAGACACACATTATATATTAGATCGTATTATACATGCAAATAAATCCACACAAAATTCCTTTTATGACTACGTCAAAGTTTACTGCAATGTCTTCAAGGAACTAATATAGAGATAGGATAACTAAACAAAACAAAACATGTATCCATAAAACCATCTGTTGTATCCCAGTGAAGTTGTGCATGGTTACTCCATTCCCATGACCAAACAAAATATAGTTTTCGCACGTTCGTTGATCCTTATTTTCATAGGTTTTACAGTACACAATAAAGTGAAATAAAAAAATGTATTTTTGTTCACCAGGTCAAAACACTTTGACCATTTAACATTATTGAGGCAACGATGATAATATTACATGTGTTACTGCTTCAGCTGTTTGGTT
This sequence comes from Tritonia tetraquetra, assembly GCA_030265355.1. NCBI lineage: Eukaryota > Metazoa > Mollusca > Gastropoda > Nudibranchia > Tritoniidae > Tritonia > Tritonia tetraquetra. The sequence continues at coordinate 13,034 of JARBEQ010034143.1, read as the reverse complement.
CATGTTATGTCGCGACCAATATTGTACTGTAAACATTAAAAACATAATGTGTGCTTGACGCGATCGTAGTTTTTAAAAATATAGAGCTAATAAATGAATCTTTAATTACCGCCTATGACAAACGGGTATCTTGTGTTGCGGCGTGACAAAGGTTGCTGGAAAAGACGTTCGCTGAAATTGCGGTCAGACGAGATGGAATTCCTGTGCGCTTCTTTTCGACCTTACAACATTGATGACCCATGTCTCAAGAAAATAAAATCACGTCTTGAAGGAAATATCGCTCGTGTGACCGTTACGATTGATAACAATGTTTCGTTGCCACGCTAGACTACTCACGGCGTGCATCTCTGGAGTGCTCTCGGCGTACATGATTCTGAGCGATCTATTCCGAGCACGCTGGTAGCTGGTAGCATGCCAGAGATACATTTGACGCATGCCGCTCGTCTGACCGGCCCCGTGTAAACCAATGCTTCTCTGAATTGATGCGCAGTCTTTAACGCGCGGGTATAGACATTCGTCTGTCATATGTCGTAT
>JARBEQ010034143.1:0-10000 GCA_030265355.1 Tritonia tetraquetra | reverse complement strand
TGTTTAGCGTTGATACATATCACTGGAGGTACAGCTCTACTTGCCTCATTATCAACTTACCTGCCAGGTTTCTATTTATCTATCTACGCATCTATTTATCCATCTATATCTGTTTGTTATATCGTCTATCTATAGACCAATTGTCTGTCTGTCTAATCGTCAAACCATGCACCAACTTCTCCCTCAATTTGAATCTAAATATGAATTCATCATGTTTGCTCATGTACCAATCCATCTACTAATTTAACATTGTATCCATCTATTGTTGATCAGCCTGTAATTAGCTATCTGTTTATTTTCACCCCCCCCCCCCCCACATACATATTATATAATATACAAGTACACTCGTGTGTGTGTTTGTGTGTGTGTGTGTGTGTGTTTGTGTGTGTGTGTGTTTGTGTGTGTGTTTGTGGTGTTGATGTTTTTCTCTTTAGTTGTACTGAAAGTTTTATCAAATAGATATTTAATCATTAGTCATTAAAATCGTTCTGTGTAATTCATATTTATAATGATCTATTCACCCCTTCGTGAATTGTTACTTATACATTCATCAGTTCTGTCTCTTCCCCCACTCTCTATCTCTTAATCTCTTTGATTATAAGGACGACAGCAATGCCCCTTTTCCCCATGCACCTATCGCATACGAACACTAAACTGATCCTCATAATGACATAATTCCTTGGAGAACTATAATGTGTGTCTGATGATACCTCTGTGGTAAAGAAATGCTCTTAAAGGCAATTGCAGAATAAAGGTTTTCAGAAATACATAGATATTATTTGACTTTGCCATGGGATACATTACTCTTTCACTTTGATGTAATCAGACCGTCGCTATGGACGCTTCCTTTGAGCGGAAGTTGAGGAAGTTGAGATTTCCGCTTTAAGTGAAATGGCGCTGGTTCCTTCGTCGGCGGGAAATCCGGTCGTCTCCCTTTATTTCCCCCGCGGGATTCACGCCCTTGCCTAGAGAATGAATGGCTTAGATTAAACTGTATACACACAGACTTCAACGTTATGAGAAGAGAAAAGGCTGCACTAGATTTTGATGGGCAGTTAGAAATAAATGCAATTAATTAATTGGTGCTATCAAGAACAGGGCATAGTGCTCTAGGTAATCTGAGTGGGTCATTCACCTACTCTCTTTCTATCTATTCTTTGTTAAAAGGGTTGACAGAATAAGTAACTAAATTGATGACTTCATATATACTGTTCAATATTTATACAAAAAAATAAAGGCTATAATTTTTTAAATTTGTTTTTACCAATAGGGATACATTAGATGAAGTAGTCATTCTTATGACAGACTGTGATTACATTTATAGAAGGGTTATAGATGTATTTGAACAATATGCTGTAAAGCCTTGAGTTAATTGATTGATCAAACCGGCAATGGTTATCATTGTTAAGTTATACCTTGTATCACTATAGAAATAGATAAACCTAATGTCTGTGAAAATCAGTTCGATGTCAGTCAGTAGCAGTTCATTTTAAACGGTAAGATGAATATGATCAAATCAAGCCAATTGGAAATGACTGTACAATTATATGAAATGAGCGTAAAAATAATTTAGGTGTGACATCAAAGCAAACAAAAATGATAGTTTTCAAACGGAATCTTTTGTTGCTCTTAAGACGCTCCTTACCGTATGTAAACTTAGCGAAATTGGTGTATTGTTAAGAATGGGAAAAGAATGTAAAGATGCCACGTATCTTTAAACTGTTGTATCTTAAGGATGTTTATGCAACTGAGAGAAAATCATATAAACTGTTCACAAAGCCCAACGCTAGATTTCGTTACTTAATTTGAAACATTTCATGTTTAAGAAATCACAACATAACATGCAAAGTAGATTCTCGTATGGGTACTGATTTATTTTACAATACATCCGACAAAAAAGTCAGTGGATTTTGTTTATAATGCTGTTATAACTAGAATTTATTGACTAAATCAGAATGTCGTTGGTTTTTTTTCATTTTATTGCTGATTGTTTTGAATTTTTGATCAAGTGAACTTTCGGAGATTACTTTGTGTAGGTACAACAGATTTATTAAATATTTATAGATCGAACAGGGCAAACTGTTGTATGGTTGCTAACATATGTAAACTTGGAATCAGTTCAGAGCAACATGTTGCCTGAATTTAAATATCGATCCTGTCCACTCACGGCCGACCCCTGGTTCCATTCATCATTTCCCTGGGCCATCGTCAGACATTCAGACTCTCGCCAAACCCTCGGGTCCTGGTGATGAAAAGAGAACAAATTTGGGCAGCGCTTATCCTGGGCAATCATGACGGCTATTGTCCACTTTTGATGACTTTGGGGGTGGACAGAGCCTAGAATTATGGGCTGGAGAGAAACAGTAGCACATTCTGTATGCCAACCAAACCGTCACCTCCTTCATATAGTCTATAGTATAACAAAAGGTCCAGGAAAGATGGGTAATTACCATAGATAAGAGGATAATATGGGTGTATGTTTAGGGATATTCAGGGATGGTACATTTTGATGATTTTGTTGCAATCTGAATACCCTACATTATCTAGTTTCCACGTTGATTTCCTATGATGATTGTTCAATGTCAAGTGTTCATGTTCATTAGAAGAAGGTTTGGTCGAATGCGTTCGACATATTATTGTCGACAAAAGGTCTCGCAACGTATTTCTTACTAGTCAATGTTTCATATTAAATACTATGGTGATGTTCGACGAAATGTCGTATTAGATATTGAAAGTATGTGTCTTTTTTTCTGAATACTATATTTCACTTTCAACTTTTCAGCAAAATTAATACCATATTTTCTGAGGAAACCATTGTTCAAAACGTAACGTTTCCCACTCTTCCATTTGCACAGGTATCTATCTGACAATTGTTATGGCGTTGACATCCATGTCTGTGATAATGACAGTCTTCGTTCTGAATCTCCACCACCGTGGCCCAGATCGACAGGCGGTCCCCTTGTGGCTTCGGAAATTGTTTATAGGCTGTGGGAGACCCCCTCCTTCCCATAACGGTAAAGCTCAACACAGAACGAGCGGAAGGAACCAACACGTTATCGGTAACCACAACGACGTACGCTACGCAGGCATCGAGGGATTTGACAGCAACAGTCGGTTTAGAAACATGACTCTACGAATGACATTGGAGAGCTTGGCACAGGAGCTGAGAGACGACTTCCAACTAGAAAATGGACTCATTGAGCGAGAGGCTGGTAATCCTCACAATGCTGTTCCTCATTCCAACACTTGCAGCGTGTCCATGCCGTCCCCTGCATCTTTTACAACCACAGATATTGTCATGGATTCCAACAGGGCGTCCCCTTCCCCAAACAGCAACAAACGATATGGCGGGAGTGTTACTAACAGACACAACCACGCAGCTCCGTCGGGTGTATCTCAGCCCGGGACTCCTATAAATCACCACCATTATAAAAACCAATCTCCTTCTTCGTGGGCAGGTCGATCAGGCCGAATATCCTCGCCATCTTCTAGACAGCAGTCCAAACACAAATCACCTTACGAGGAGGCGCTGCTGTCGGTGACAAAACTACTAGACAGACACGAGAGGGAAGAGAAAGACTATGACGCCATGCAGGACTGGAGGCTTCTGGCCCAAACCGTGGATAGGATTCTATTTGTGTTCTTTCTGATCGCTACCATCAGTTCCACCTTGGCTGTTCTAGTTATCATCCCAGCTACCCAAGACGTATGAACAGAAATATGCGTATTCATTGTTACCTTGCCTATGGAATAAATCTGTGCAAGTTTATATGTTAATAACGGAGTTACACATATTATACTTTTCACTAAAATATGTTATTTCGTCGACCATCCTACATCCACGATGATTCCATTTAGGAGGCTGGCACAGGCAATTGAAATATACTCACGATCAAAAAAAAGTATATACACACGCTTAAATGACCTACCTTTTTAAAACAGCAACCCCCCCCCCCCCAAAAAAAAACAACAAAAAGAAACAAAAAAAACAAAACAAAAAAAAAACACCAAACAAACAAAAAACAAACAAACAAACAACAAACAAACAAACAACAAACAAACAAAGTATACATATTATAACTTGCAGCTTTTTAATCACCTATCCTATTGTAAAACTGTTAGCGTGAGTTGTGAGTGGTATTCACCGTGCTATCTAAAAACACAAATTGTCTCTTGTGGCCATGACCTTACCCACCTTAATGTCCACGTGCCGTTTTGACCTAATTTCAAATTATGATCTGCAAGATGTGTGTCGAATAAAAACATTAACTTTCGATAAATGTTTGACAAATTTCAACATGAAACCAATTTTAAAATGCAGTTTTAGTCATTTCTTTTTCTATGTTTCGCCTTAGTTTAAAAGAACGGGCTCGAGCTTTAGGACATATTATTATCGCTGGAATTTCATTCAGCACAGTTTCAATTGTATTCAATTTGACAAGGCAAACAGTTTATAGTTTACAGACACGTTTTCTTGCCTTACGGTGTGTGCACATAGGCGCCCTCGTTGACGTCCTGACTATGGCATTTTTTAAAGCGCGCCCGAGGAGTGCGAAGAGTAAATGTTAGAAATAACCATATCATGTAGACACCCGACTGACTTCTTCTAAGCCGGTCCATTTTTTGGGATGCAACATGCACCATCGAAAACGTCTGACGGGATCAGGGGAAGTAATTATTTTGATGAAATATCGGATATGGTTCTCTCCCTTCGTATGTTTACCTCACTGCACGCTACACATCTTCCTACTACTACTACTACTACTACTACTACTACTACTACTACTACTGCTGCTGCTGCTGCTACTACTACTACTACTACTACTACTACTATTACTACTACTGCTGCTGCTACTAATACTACTACTACTATTACTACTACTGCTGCTGCTACTAATACTACTACTACTACTACTACTACTACTACTACTACTACTACTACTACTGCTGCTACTACCAAACAACATTTCGTCGGAGACAGGACGTCGGTGTCGGGCGCGAGTTGAATGGACAATCCGCCGGAGTCAGGACGTCGCTGAGGGCGCCTATGTGCACGAACCGTTAGGAACTGTGGCAGGCCCCGGATTATAGCCATGGGTGAGGGCCGATTTATTGAAATTTGTTCTTTTAACGTATGTAATATTTTTAAATGGCAACCCATATAGCACCACCCTATTTGAAAACCCAGTTTATCGTCGACTTCTAAACGCCACCATCAAAGCTCGCCGACGACTGCAATTGCCTCCACTAAGACTCGAGTGTCAGCAGGATCCTTTACAATTTATAGAAATTGACCAACAATGTCTGAATCGGAGCTCAGGAATCATTAAAGAGTCAGTTATTTTCATAATTTTGAGTTGAATTACACCATTTAAAAACAATTAGCCGGCTTCAGCTTGTTTTATTGTGCTTTATTAATATTAATCGAGCTAGAGCAAAGTGTATACTTTATTTTGACCGTGAGTATAATATAATATCCAACCTTTATTTAAACATGTGGGATATGCTTGTAACCTTACACCAAAAGGTACTAGAAGGTTATTGACAAAGAAAGAAAGAAAGAAAGGACATGCTTGCACACGTTGTTTCAAAACGTATATTGATTAACTCTTTTATCTACGTATTGATCATGATGATAACCAAATCAGACAATATTATGACGTTGGTCAAAAGGATGTGTCAAGACTGTTGTGACTTCCTTGAATTCCAAGAACCAGAGTGTATTTCATCACTCAATAAAACACAATCGATGTATTGAAACTAGCAAAACATAACTTGTTTTAACAGCCATGGGATTTATGAACATACTAGCACAATGATTTGTGTTTATTGGTGAAAGCATAGAATGACAAATATTTCTTTGTGCGTGTCAGATTGCTTCTCATTGATCTGTAAAGTGGCGAATACAATGGCTTGCTTAAAGCGTAGCTCTGTCGTTAAAGTATTAAAGTGTTGCATTTTAAACTCATAAATCGAATCCTCCATCCCGAACTGTAATATGTCAGTGTGAGCAGTTATACCCTTTTTAATGCTCAACATTATGTACTTTTGTGTTCATATATTTTGTTTTGTTATACATGGCGCATATTATCCCCAAACAGTGATGCGCTCAGATCCATGTCTAGCATTGCCGAACACAGTGCTGGAATAAAAAACTTTTGGATCAGGTAGATAAGGCAAGCAGGTGATCAGCCCACTGTGCCCGAACCTTAAATGGCACAATGAGCGTCCCATTTTAGTGTTGCCTAAGATTCGGCCATAATAATATTTACTGAAACCTTGGTAGTAAATCCCTCAAGTGTAAGAAAACTGAGCAGATCTTGCAACATAAGACGGTGTTCAAATTTGAATGCCGAGCACCTATTTACCTTGATCCTGCTGTGAGGGAAATATAACTACAATCATAAATAACTATTCTCGAACAAAATATCACAAACATCTTACAAGAGTTATGCTGCATTATTTTTTTCCCTTGTGTGTGGTATAGGTTACATGTGAATTATGAAAGATCAACAAATTACGTAGAGCTTACAACACGTTTATGTTATCCCCTTACAATAAGTCAGAATTTTAGAGCCCTCCAAATGAATGCCTTTGAAGTCAGAACTTTCACCCCTAGCTCCATTATAGTATGATAATATAAGTCACGGCTCCTCGACGTCCCATTCAGATTTGATCACACTTTTATCCCTCTCATGACAAAATGTCACATTTACAGAAAAAGGCCAAACGTCATACACACACACACACACACACACACACACACACACACACACACACACACAAAACGTCACATATCATACACAACATGGCCAAACGTCACATGTACAGAAAATGGTCAAACGTCACATATAAAGAAAATGGTCAAACGTCACATATAAAGATAATGGTCAAACGTCACATATAAAGATAATGGTCAAACGTCACATATAAAGAAAATGGTCAAACGTCACATATAAAGAAAATGGTCAAACATCACATATACAGAAAATGGTAAAACGTCACATATGAAGAAAATGGTAAAACGTCACATATGCAGAAAATGGGCAAGCGTCACATGGCCAGTTTTTACAACATTTAAAATAAAATTACTGTCGATATCTATTTAGAAGTATCAGTTCATTATTGTAATGAGGATATTATTCAATTTGTTTAATGAATCGAGGACAAAGAGGTTGATACGCTAGACGTGACAAAATTCCCAAGAGAACCAAATTCCACTTGACAAGATTGCATCTACACTGAGTGGGAATAATCGCTGCGTTTAAATATTGATTTAGGAGTTGAAGTAGACAGTTATTACATGCATCTTCTATGTGTGTTATCGGTGTTATGATGTTTATTAATCTATTTGGGTCAATCAGTGATAGATTGCTTACGGGTTCGATCAAACCTGGTCACAAATAGAGTGACGGTCCATTGGTATTCGTTTGGTTTCGTCATTTTCAACACTGACGCATGTATTTTTTTTCAGTAATTTGTTTTGCTCTTGCTTATCTTTATATCCACGAGTATTAGAAATGAAAAGATGTATAAAGATATTGAGTGAGTGGTCTCCAACATAACTATAATTGATGTGGTAGGGAGTCCCTAGCTCGGTGGTTAAATCACTCGACTTTGGACGCAGAGGACCTGGTTTGAGTCCCACCTGGTGCGCGATTTTTATCTGGTCCTTTCAGAGTTTTCATTGCTCTGCCTTAACGATTCACGTGGAATCGAATCAAGTTCTTTCGAACCGGCTTTGATATGACCTTTATATGTTGGAGAGGGCGTAACACAGTCGGGCTTAATAACTTTTTAAAGCCGGCTAGGAGGACGCTGTGAGAACAGAGTCAGATTGTCACTAAAATGTTGTCCCACAGGAGTCGAAAGAAACAAATCGAGGGAAGTCATCAATAAATGGATGGCAGCATGATATATTGTAGCCGTTTGTATTTGAATATGTTCATTTTATGTAATTGTGAAAAAATCTCCTCTCATGTCTGATACAACTCGGACAGATGCGTTTATAAACTTTGAAAAGATTGATCTTTTCAAGAGGTAGTTTATCTCAAGTTTACAGATAATGGCATTTGAATTTCTTCTGTGAATTGACCTCTAACAACCCATTCCTTATCTGCTGATCTAATGTTGACGCATAATTTATTACATGTCTTTACATTTGTCAGACAAATGTATTTTATCTTTTCCATCAGCTCTATAATATGCTTAGTCACGCTGCATTCATTTCATTTTACTACTCACACTTTATTAAAATGATATATTCACACTCTCTTATCATGTGATAATGGTATGTTTTCAACAACTTATTATGCATTCATCTAGAAGTGATATTGTGCAAACTCTCAAAATGTATCTGAATTATTGTATCTGTTAATCTGTTGATCTTTCCTTGTATCTGTTGATCTTTTCTTGTATCTGTTGATCTTCCCTTGTATCTGTTGATCTTCCCTTGTATCTGTTGATCTTCCCTTGTATCTGTTGATCTTCCCTTGTATCTGTTGATCTTCACTTGTATCTACTGTTGATCGTCCCTTGTATCTGTTTATCTTTCCTTGTATCTGTTGACCTTCCCTTGTATCTGTTGATCTTTCCTTGTATCTGGTTGATCTTCCCTTGTATCTGCTGTTGATCTTTATTTGTCTTTGTTGATCTTCCCTTGTATCGTTTGTATAGTCCGTTCCACGTCCCGTGTGCACGCATTTCTGTCTCTGTCTTGGGCAAGCTTAGGAAATGTTAAAGTGCCAGAAAAACACAGAAACATAGTCATAGAAGAACAGTGGAATGTCGACAGTTGAATCGAACCCACACCGCGACGCACGACAACACCGCATAGCCAGAGACAGAGGCCACGTTCTAACCAACTGAGCTAATTAGCCGTCCAGGAAAGCTGGACTCTCGCTGATTGGAGTTTGCAATCCGCGCTAGTGGGCGGTGTCGGACGATATGAGCATACCAATGCCTTGACTAACGAACCACCTTTTTGGGGGTGGCTATATTTCTGTCACTTTAACATTTTCCAACCTTTCTTGATGCTTTTCTAGTGCCTGCTCCCCTTCAATTAATTTATGTTTATGTCTTTACAACCGTCTGATGGATTTCAATTATAAAATGACATGGACACTTGGAATATCAGCGACTTAAGTATATATATGTTTTGAAGAGCACAATAACATAATGTAAGACTTTGCTTCTTCTCGTTATATAAACAACACAGCCTAAGGCCTCCTGTTCACAGCGCCCTTACAAGCAGAAAATCGTGTGAAAGAACGAATTATATCAGAGTGCCGTATTTATCATGTCCCCATAGTTAACACTTATGAGTACAATATATTTATAATCTAAGACATTACCAATCAGAGTTTGGACAGAGTGGATTGATCTACCTGTCAGCACTGTAATGATTAATGCTTGTGAAGGGTTTGGACGAAATGTTATTATGTGTGTGGGTGTCTTTACCAAAACAAAACAAATATATGAAAACTGTGTGGCCCAGCTCTAGTGAAACCAGGCAACCATCTCTGTGTTAAAGTCAAGAGACAAGAATAGCAACAACAACAAAATTGACTTGCAAGGAAAAGAAGTTGCAAAATGAATGATATCGACAATAATCGTTTGATAGATTGTCTAGATTGCCTGGATGAATGGGTTTGGTTTGTATGGGACGAATGGAAGTGAGGGTACAGTCATATGGAATCCTTTGCAATATCACCCCATGATAAATCTTGATAAAGATACTTTATGAGTTGTGATAATAATACCATCCATCATTATAATAATATTGAATTATTCATTATTTCATTATTTTTATACTTTTCTTTGAAACATTTAATGTGATTCAGGTTACAAAACATCATATTATGAAGGATTGTTTTACAGTTGATAAATCCACTTCAATTTGAATTCATTATGCAACGAGAAAAAAAGAGTTAGAGAGAGAGAGAGAGAGAGAGAGAGAGAGAGAGAGAGAGAGAGAGAGAGAGAGAGAGAGAGAGAGAGA
>JARBEQ010034032.1:0-15514 GCA_030265355.1 Tritonia tetraquetra | reverse complement strand
TATCTTGTTCCAGAGAAATCCAGACTCATTGTGCTGGCCCTACACTGTAATGGTAAAAGGGAATTGGATAAGAAAGAGAAAGAAAGAAAGATTATGTCATATGAAGACAAAGGAGTTATTACATTTTAGAGAGGTACACGTCTGAAGTCATGTATCTGAAAACTAGAAGTGAAAGTTATCTGTGCTGTGAAAAACAGTGTCAAAACAGTACAATTCAACTGGAATAAAATGATACAGTACACTCAAAGGAAGTCACATTTGTTTCTCCTCAACATAATTGAAAGCAGGGTATTTAATTTATGCCAACAAACCACACAGTGGGATTGGCTGCAGGTACGTGTAATCTAGATATTTTAACAATTTTGTTTTATTTCAGGAAAAGGAACAAAGAATGGAAAATATTAAGATCCTTCGAAGGTTACAAAAAGAAGAGAAGGAACAAAAGCTACAAAAATTGAAAGAAGCATCAGAAAATCCAAACTTGGAATACGATTTTGATGCTGACTTTGACCCCGAAGAGCATAACAAAATAATGAAGGTATTATTTATTATTTGGTCATTCTATTGTGCAGCAGTATGGTAATCATTTTTAAAAAACTTGTGAGGTTTTCATGAAGTATCTAATGGAAACTGGTGACAAATCGATAAAGTGTTGATACATATGGTGCATAACACCATCTTGGACTTAAATTTCACATTGTCACTATAATTTTCAGTCCTGATGGGGTGCATAAGAATAGGTGAAAGACTCTAGTCTTTAAGATAAGACTATTAACTCATTCCTCCTGAATGCATCTTTTACGGGTCCGGCTAGTTGCGACATAGCTGCAACATTTTTACCTGAAGAGTTAATGACACGCTACAGACACACATGTTTGCTTTCTTGAATTCCCAGAAACACTCTTTCAATTCACTGGAAATCAGTCTTTATCTAATTTTGTTTTCGTTTTACAAGCGATTGAATAGAAGTGAACGCGACTTGTTCGTCTTAATTTATTAATTTTTAATTAAACAGGACTTGTAAGAAGATAAAAATTAGTTATTAGTGATGAGGAAAACAATGAAAATGGTCTAGGTAGTGAAAATGACATTTTGGAGGGTGAAAATTAAAAACTATATTTTTTGGAAAGTTCATTCATTTTTCTACATGATGGTTACAAGCTAATGATGGCTGCTGGAAGTTCAAACTCAAAGTCGAAGAACAGAGAGAAAAATGTATAAAACTTCCAATAAAGACAATCCTTCCTCAACTGGACACAACAACAAAAATGCAGACAAAAAACAACGAACGAACACAAACACTAGTATGTAGAAAGAGATATCAATGAAAAATATCAGAAGCAAAATAGTTCTAATGCAAAGCAAGATAGTCTTCACACACATTCTTGGGGCGTTTGCACATCTTTTCCAAACGTTCTAGTTGGAACGCCCCGTGCAACACTTCTTATGAACAGTGTTATTGTTCTTGACTACCTTGCTTTGCATTAGAAATATTTTGATTCTGATATTATTTATTGATATCTCTTTCTACATTCTAGTGTTTGTGTTCGTTCATTGTTTTTTGTCTGCATTTTTGTTGTTGTCGATATGATATGTAAAAGTGTAAAGTTTAACACCCTTGGCAACACATCATAGGTCATATATCAAAGACCGGACCTCAGATGTATAGCCCATCTCCAATAGGACTTGAATTCATAAGGACCAACAGGGTCATAGAAAACTCGCGTTGCTGCCTAGATTCAAACCCAGAACCCTCAAAGTGAATGTGCTACCCCTGCACTACAATGCCTCCATATATCAATGTGAGCTGATGACCTGTAAGCACCAGTGTAAAAAATTCTGATTCATGCTGTCCTTAATCCAGATTTCAATATATATATATTCTGTCACATGTAAGTATACCTATAACAAAATGTGAAATAACACATGACTATTCCTTTGCTTCTTTTAGAAATACTTTGACGATAGTTATTACCAAGGTGCTGACTCCACAAAAAAGCCAATTTTTGAGGGTGATGAAACATTGGAAGATGGGATGTATGGAGATGCAGAAGGTATTATTCAAATGTTATTGTTGCTCCTTCACAACTTCATTCTTGTACATTTGTCATCAGCTTCCAAAAATGTATGGGTTGATTTTAACTCTTTCCATGCTAATATATATTGTCGATTTGTTGGTCCAGACATATTGTTGATATCACTAAGCGAGGCTTTTTGTTGCCTGGGAACGAAATCCGTCATTTTAGTCAGTCTAGTTACAAACGATAACTCTTGCAAATACTTTGTTTGAGAGAAGCAGTTTTGTTTGCTCAAGATTTTAAAAAGTTTTTCTATTTTTTGAGGAAAAATAAATTCCCAAAATGGCATTTTTCTGTATCAACTGAAATTTTTAAACAAATTAGTACAAAATCAATCAATGGACCAATTGTTAATATGTAAAAAGTGTTTTGTTCATAAATGGATGACCTTCAATGACAACAGCAAGGAAAAGGAATAACTAGAGCCAAGACACCTACGATTAGATTAGTAGGAAAAAACAAACAAACAACACAAATTTGTCTTGCTTTTGAATTTCATCCTTTTTTATTTCTCTTTTCTAAAAGATTTGGGTAGATATAAATATCTTCATCACTTGAATCTATTCTTACATCTATTACCTTTAAATTGATATATAATAAACCAACATTGATTGCCTTTCTGTGGAGAGGCTGCTCTCCATGATAAAAAAAATTAGGTAAAAAAATTGCTTGGCACAGACCAAAAAAACAACCCCTGGCACGAAAAGAGTTAAGAATTACACTCTAGTACATAAGAATTACACTCTAGCACGTAAGAATTACTTTCTAGCAACGGATATAACAAAATTTCAGGGACATCACAATTTTTTTCACCATTATATCGCTATTTGGCTATATTGTCAAGCCAATGATGATATAACAAAAAATCTGATCCAAAAATTCCTTTGACTATGATGCTAGTTTTGTTATTATGCATGCTCACTGTATCCGTGCTGGAGTGTAACGTAATGAAAGTTTAAAAATAAATCCTCTCTTTCTTGTATTTGTTATTGTATTTTTTAAAGATATTGTCATAGCAGTTCGCTATCTGCGTATGGAGTATTTTTAAAAAAATGCTGGTCTTGTCAATTTTGACATTCCTTTGCATCAGCTCTATAAATATCTCACCAAACAACCAATGACAGTAATAAATCAGTTTGATGTACACATAAGGAAAATGTTTTCCTATTTTGCTTCACTAGATGTATATCGTCCAGAACCAAATCAGGTCATATTTCAGGCTTCATTCTATCTTGCTTTCCTTAGTTTTGGTTTTATGCAGTTCAATCGAATTAGATCTCAAAGCTCCTATCATTTCTCATTATCATTGGCTGTTTTCTGGGTGAAGCATCCTTTTAATTTTTATCTTCACATTAATGCTGGTTTATTTTAACGTTAAACTGAAAGCTTAAAAGGCTCCGATTCAGAAAGAAAAAGAATACCTGTTTTATCAGTGGGGTAAGATAACCGACATTACAAAGAGGAGAGTCCCCTCTCGACGAATTCCCCCTGTCCACTGAAAAAGCCCTGTGAAGACCATTGGGCTTTCTTTGGTGGGAATACAATTATTTTTTTTAACTCACCTTTCCAGCTGCAGATCTTCCCTGAAGTTCATTCTACTTATACCGCTGGTATACCAGTTTAGACCACATCTCTGACTTGGACATGTGTGAAATGTTTTAAATGTCGATAAATGAAATTAGAAGAAACAAAGCATTTTCTATGAAATCAACTGTCTGCCCTACTGCAGTTCTGATTGGACCATATCCTGGGCAATACTATTTTATACTTATATCTTGTATAATATTTTGTACAAAAGGTATCAAGAGAAGATCGACTCCACCAGCTTTATCTATATTATGATGTATATAGATTGTCACATAGAAGTATGCTGTTTGTTGCAGATGACTGGTGGCAAGATCGTAGCCAGGCTCAAATGGAGGAGGAGGAAAAGTTGGTAGACAATGAAGGAAATGAACTTTATGCAGATGATCCAGGATTTGTTGTAAGTATTTCACTCTCTTCAGTTCAATGGAAAGGGTTGATGTCAATGTTATTTTATTGTAAAACTTTACTGTCCACACCTTCCTGTTATTTATCTGTGGTTGTCTCTGATTTGGTTTCAGGTCTTACATTTCTCTGTTTTTGAAAACAGCAATGGCAACTGCTAAAAATGGTTGCAAAGCAGAGAGCTTTTCTGTTATGATCTTCTCTGTTATGATCTTCTCTGTGACTTTTGGTACACACATGGTACCATTTGATTTGTCTTTGTTTTGATTTTTTGATTGAAGAAGATTCCTTTCAACCATATCATATTAACTGATTGGCTACTTTCTGACGAATGGTGGGCAAATAACATAGTTAAAAACAACTATACAGTGGTGCACAAAAGAAATGTTACGGTCTCGGTGTTGTGGCTCTTCTGATAAGCCGACTGAAAAACATTCCTGTAGCTTGTTCTTTGAGACATGTTCGCATAGTTGTCGAAGTACCACTTTTTCTAATATGTTTGATATATTGGAAATTGGTCTGTAGTTTTTGAGACCGTGTGTCTTGAAAATTCAACTAAAGCTCTTTTTGGGGGGAAGGAAAATGCCCGTTTTTAATGAATCGTTGACGATTTGCGTTATAAATGGTGCTGTTTCTTCTATGGAGGATTTAAGAAGGTTTGTTGGTATAGGGTCTAATTTTAGGAGATAAATCAATCTCTCTTATTTCATGGATTGAGACCTCTTTGAAGGAAGTTTGGCATCGACGCATAAAATCATTTGGCAAATTAAATCCTGCCATTCTTTTATGAGGCAGATTGGTTAATCTCATAAGGAATGAGTGGGGTGATACTTTGATGGGCATTCAGAATTTTAGCCCTCAATCTGGTAACACTTAAATTTTTTACAGAGCGACCAGAGGGTTAAGTTCCTAAAATATTATTTTTGTGTATATCATTGGTAATTAAAATTAAATAAATGTATATCTCTGTTGTCTAATTTTTCTTCTAGTTTTTCCCTATTACCTTATAGTTTGTGGATCAATGTGTCACTGTTTGGTGTATGTTTTTCATATGTAGTGTTCATAGCTGTTGTAGTCAAGGATTGTCTGTGTCGTTGGTGTCAGGCTTTTGTTGTCGTCTTTTTTGGTTCTTCCCATTGATAAAATCACAATACTACACTGCAATGCAATACAAAAGGGGACAGGATAGGAACGAAATAAGAAGTTATTTGAAAGTGAGTCATTTGTGCTAGACAGGGAGCAGGCTTGTGGTTTATCCTTTGCTGAAGTGAATTCCAGTCCACTCTCTTACTTTGTTTATTGCCACTGCTGCATTTCTACTTGCAGATGTGATAAGTTTTAAACAGTGATCATTTAATTTTCAGATGGATGCTGATTATGATCCAGTTAATGCAGAGTTGTTGAAAAAATCAAAGAAAGTGTCAAAAAAGACAAAGAAACAAAAAAAACTTGACAACGTACCACTTTTTGATCCAAGTAAGTAATACCATTGTTTTTAAATAGTCTCTGCAGTAACATTCTTGAAATTGTATCACAGATGAAGTTTTCATTCCATCTTTAAACAAGATTTCATAATTGTTCTTAATGTAAACTCTTTGTTGTTCTTCAGCTACCAAAAGTTTTGATGAATACCTGGATGACTACCTGAAGGATAAAATCAATACTCTCCCTTTCACCTACAGGGAAGTGATGCCTAATGATTTTGGTCTATCTACTCAGGAGGTAATGTTTTTGTCCTATGTCCTCTAGATAAGATATAAAAAAGATGACTATATCATCGCTGTCAGATTATAAACTAACAAAGTTCATTCTCTTATTTTTTACTTTTCAACCAAAAGACACCTTATTATTTGAAAAACATCCTGTTTTAAATGGGGGGAAATGTGTCAGCCAATCAAAATGACTGTTTTTGTGTTGTGATTTAACATGTACAAGTTTTCATTTGCAATACAAGTAGAAGAAAATGAAAAGTGTCACTTGTACGTTATAATCTGACAGGGACGATGACCCTTTTATAACAGTGTTGAAAAACAGAGAGAAAAATGTATAAAACTTCCAGTAAAGACAATAATAGGGATACAGAACTTTCGGGTAAAACTCTTCCTCAGCTGGACCCAACAACAAAAATGCAGACAAAAAACAAAACACAGCGTACCCCTGTATGGGAGTGTGTGTTGCCACGCATAGCAGGCATAGTATTAGCCAATCAGTTGGTAGTATATGGCTGATTAAAAACTAAGAACTAAGTTAGAAGAAACAAAGCCTTTTCTATAGAATCAACACCACTGATCAGAAAGTTATTACGCTAAGAACCTTCTCCAGCTCCATTGTAAACCACATGCAAAATTTGATAGTGATCAGTTCGATGGAAAAAAAGCCTTTAGAGTTCCAAGTTTGACAACTAACAATTATATATTTATGTATATAGATATTATTAGCTCTTCGGGTTATGTCTAATATTTATTCTACTTCAGAACCTGAGCTTGAATTTTCTGTTAATTGTGTCATATGTTTTCATGCACTTTTTTCCTATTTACCTTACAGATTCTCTCAGCCCCAGATAGAGAGCTTAATTCATGGGTTTCAGTGAAGAAGATGAGTATGTATCGCTCTGAACAAGAAGAAAAACAAGAAATTCATAAATACAAAATGAAGGCAACAAATTTTACCAAAAAGAATAAAATTTTTCCATCTCTGGGGCCTAAACAAAGGTAAGACTGCATAATGAGTAAGTTATTGGTTTCTGCTATGAAACCTTGATACATAATATATGAAGATGTATATAGATATTTATTACTCTTATCGGGTAGTGTGGGCATCATAGCGGAGTAGTAACACTTTTGTCTTGTGCTCAGAAGGTCATTGAGATCAGTTGAGTCTTGCAGGATTTTATTGTTTTCTGAAGCCATGCTGCGCATCATTGACTATATCGTTTGATTCGAGATGATTTGTTATGGACATTCTCACAATATGTTCCAGCAGTTTGTAGCATATGCAAGTCGGGGAAATTGGGAGGGAGTTGATGGCAATGCTTTTGTTTTTGTTTTTTTGCTGTTTTAGGGCTCTATTGACACAGGTAGGTAATATCAGCGCCCGATGGCAATGCTTCTGTCACCTTTTATGTATATTGGTTGAATAATTGCACGTTTTCATACTTTGGGTATATCTCCTCTGTCAAGGGAAAGTTTTAACAGTTTCGTCAGTGCTGCGGCACTCTCTTTAGCTATGGTTTGAAGAATCTGAATTTAAAAACAGCTCTGAGAATTAAGTGGAATTTTGATTGAAAAAGGAACCAGCGAGGATGATATGAATATGTGAGCAAAGTGATGGAGGAAAATGCTCGATTGACTGGGATATTTGCCGCAGCTACTACTACAGCAATAGCATCTCACCAGTGGTACAGGGACACTATTCAAATGACAGAGATGGGCGGGTGTAGATTAGATCCTTTACTACTTCTTTGGGATTCATTTTCTGGAATTATCACATGATATTGCACATCTCCCTTGCACAAGAATATGCTTGATATACTGTTTGTGACTGTAATGTCATTTTTTGTCATCACTTGAGTTTGTGTAGCTCTCATTAGTTTAGGAATAAATAGGGAATGAATGAGGATTTTAAAATAGCTAGTTAATCAAGACTTGAGTGTTGTGTGTCATACAACTTCTTCTTTTTATCCAGTTCCCTTTTACCATTACAGTGTAGGGCCAGCACCATGAGGCTGGATTTCCCTGGATCAAGGTATTAAGCCAAGCAGGTGATCAACCCACTGTGACCTTTGTGGTAGGAATTAATTTTGCCCAGACAGCGGCCTTGCGGCCTATTCTTATCGATTTACAACTTCCAAGGGTTCTTTAACGGGACCTTCGAGTTTATCGTCCGTCTCCGATAGGACTAGGTTCTCTATCCCACCTACCTGAATAGGATCAGGGGAGTGGCTGATAGGTTTCCACCGAGTTTCAAGGAGAAAACTACCCGACAGTGTCGCCGGGAATCAAACCCGGTACATTTTGTTTTAGAGGCAAGAACTGTACCTCTGCGCCTCTGGGCCCGTGTCATAAAACTGCCATTAACAAAATGTTCTTATTTATTTCCATGGCTGCAACTTTTTATTTGTATGACACTCCACACTGGTTTGGAGTTTCAGATGAAAGATTTCAAGATGATTTAACTCATTCAGTGCTGAGCCCTGCAGTGGAAAACTCCCCTCCCACATTGAACAATTTTTAGTGGTTGACCATAATTCGGTTCAGTCAGAAATAAAATCATCACTAAAAATAATCTATTCAATCAATTATATTTATCCCATCTAAATGTGATAGATTTTAAGTTTGTTTACTTTACAGTGTTTTGTAAAAAAAACCAACCCAAAAAACAAAAACATAAAATTAACATTTACCCCACTCAAAAATGAAAAAAGGGGTAAGATGACTAGTATTCCAAGTTGGTAACACAAAAACAAGGAGAAATAAATTGAAAAATAGATGCACTGAGCTGAGAGAAATTCTCACCTTACATCCCGGCGTTATGATGAGCTGCTATTCCTTGTTGTTGCTGATGTTTTTTCTCATGGTAGCTATCCCATCTTAACGTATACTTTTTCAAATAAGAAGTGAAGAAACAATTTTCTTTTAAAATTCTCTTCATGCAGACGTCTTGTGTTATTTCATTTGTGTGTCTGTAATTTGTGAGTTTGTGGAAATTATTGAAACCATGCCTTGTAGAAATGCAGAGTGGAACTTGGCAGCTCCGGCACAAATGTTTGGTCTCATGCCTGCCAGGGGGTTCAGCCTTGCGTTTTAGCCAACAGGATCGGAGCTGCACATAACATATTTTTTTGTCAGATTTTTCCTTTTCTCTATAGGAGGGATGACTTCGGCATGAGTTAATGTTAAGTTCGCTTAGATAGAAGTGAAGCAATATTTGAAAAGAAACAGTTTTGTTACCTAATAAATTTTATTTATTTCTATTTTTCATTGCAGTGATCTTACAGGGGAATCATCTCAGAAAAAGAAAAAGAAAAAAAAAGGGAAGGTTTCAGAGGAACAAGGGAATACAGATGTCTCAAAGGATAAAACATTACTAGCTGGGTGGGTGGCTGTTCTTCTGTCCCTGATCATTCCATTAGTTGGAAGACTAGTCGCTGGGTAAAATCTAAGTGGGAAATAGGGCCTTCCTTTCCTGATTTATGGAATATGACATAGCTTTGAAAGCGACATAAATTTTGAAAGGAAACAATCAATTTTTTTGTACGACTTCATGGACTTCCTTTTCATGGCATATAGCCATCATTCTGGTAATTTTTGTCAACACCATTCATGTATTTGTCATAATCAGATTTTATATGTGGCACATTTCCCTTAAATGGACCAGAGTTTCTGAAGATAGGAATGAAAAGTCAATAACAGATTACACAATAGTTGTTGGCCTTTTGTTTTATAATACTAATGACATCAGAGTTAAAAGAGGAGCAGAAATATACAGTACAGTGATCAGTTTTTAGTAGTAGCTCTTAAAACCAAACCTAATAAACAGAAAGAACAAAAGATAAACTAAATGTAGAAGAATTGAGAGACAAAAATCCCAAAAGGACTTTCTAAAACTTAATTAAACGAAAAAGACAGGAGTAGATAGAGAAGATGTAGGAAGTATCTGGTCAATATATAAGAAAGCAATTACTGAAAGTGTATATGAAGGCTGTGGAAGATAAGTTATAGGAGTAGGAGGCAATGATAAAAGGACTGCTTGGTGGAATGATATAGTAAAACAAAAAGTCAAAGAGAATAAAGATGCATGGAAGGAATACGCCGGTAGTTGAATGGTTAGCACGATGAACCGGTCAGTGTGGTCAAGCTACATTGATCGTGATCAGTGTCTGGACGGGTGACCACTCGGGCGCTATGACCTTAGGTAAGGCACTTAAATCTGCTTACCTCACTCGACTCAGGTGTGAATGAGTACCCGACCAAGGGCAGCGAACGATCTTGTCAGAATGCTAGTGCTGAAGCACCTAACACTAACAGGCAACTGGCACTGTATACTCCTCATGGAGTTGAAGGATACAAGAATGTTATGGCCTACAGGGAGTAAACTATAAATTTTTAAGCGCATAGAGCATGATGAACTTTGTGGATATGCGCTATATAAGTGCTATGCTTTACTTTACTTTAATACTTGACAAGTAAAAGTAGTGAAAACATGGAAGCCTATAAACTGGAAGGAAGCAAAAAATGAAGTTAGCAAATCCAAGTAACAGCAATGGGGAAAATTTGGCGAAAAGTTAGAGAAAATTTCGGAGAAAATCAGAAACTGTTTTGGGGTGCTGTAAAGAGGTGTAGATGAGGAAATCAGTGTCCAATAAAAGATATAAAGAATAAACAAGGAAATGATGAAATACTAGAAGTGTGGAGAGAATATTTTGAAAGTCTACATAACCCAAACAATTTAACTAATATAGAAAATACAGCCTAAATAACACTTACAGTCCTAATGAAAATGGTAGTACTAATAATGAAGGAGAAATAACAATGGCAGAACTAATAAGTGCAAAGAAGAAAATAATAGCTGGGAAAGCCCCTGGTGCAGATGGAATTTGCCCAGAAATGATAGTTGACCAAAGTATAGAAGCAGATAAAGTATTACTTAATCTATGCCAGACAGCTTATAGAACTAAAATAGTACCAGAAGATTGGAAAATGAGCACAATAATCCCCACTCATAATGCAATGTGAAAACTATAGAGGAATATCAGTACTAAGTGTACCAGGAAAACTTTATGCTAGGATCTTAGAAATGGAGTAGATGATAAATGTTTAGAGTATCAAAGTGGGACCATATCCATACACTCAGACAATTAAGTGAAGCAACATATAGATATGATAAGAAAGTTCATGCTTGCTTTATTGATCTACAAAAGGCATTTGATTCTGTGCAAAGGAAAGAGTTGTGGAAAACCCTCAAAGAACATCGCAGAATACTTTCCCAAGACTCGTTTGAGAATTGGTACCCATTTCTACACCTGGGTTGAGTGAGGCAAACAGAGTAAAGTGCCTGAGGCCAGACTCGAACCCACGACCCTCGCCATTGAAGTCGGTAGTCTAGAGCACTCGCCCATCCCGCCTCCTCTCTTAGATGGAAGTGAAGTAATATTTATAAAGACAGTTTTGTTACCTAATGAATTGTATTTATTTATGTTTTTCGTTGCAGTGATCTTACAGGGGAATCATCTCAGAAAAAGAAAAAGAAAAGAAAAAGGAAGGTTTCAGAGGAACATGGGAATACAGACGATGTCTCAAAGGATAACACATTACTAGCTGGGTGGGTGGCTGCTTCTTCTGTCCCTGATCATTCCATTAGTTAGAAGACTAGTCGCTGGGTAAAATCTATGTGGGCCTTCCTTTCCTGATTTACGGAATATGACATGGATTTGAAAGTGACATAACCCATCCGCGGGGAACCTGTTCATCAACAGGGGGTGCAACTCCCCCAATTGAAATTTGATTTTAATCATGAAATTTGGGAATCTGATTTTTGAGTTGTTTGGAAATAGCTGTGTTGCGGGCACTGAAATGACCTTCCTGTGTTGATTCCCAGAATGCATCTTACTAAAATTAGGTTACTTGGATTGGATGAAAGTGCGTTATAATCATTCTGAACACACCAGGATCGTTTGCGAGAATACGTGTCGTTAGTATGTAAATGGGCATGGCGGCAAAGATGATTAATAATAAGATATTCAACTCAATGACTTTTACCGTGGCCACATGAGAGTGATGTCCCTTTATTATCGAGTGTTCCCAGAATTCTCTTATTGTTTTAGTACGTCCAATACTCGATACAAAATGGTATGGTCGTAATGCATTCTTTTATCAAAAATATGTAAACTAAAAAAATATCGCACCGAAGTCATAAAATGCTTTCTATCCGGTGCAAGTTATGGCACAACTAGCAAACAAGGTGCAAGGGAAACAACTTTTAAAATTTCCTTACTCTCATATAGTGAAATATGCAGAGGTGACTATCTTATTGTAGATGATTGTTGATGGCAGGTCGTAAGATTACTCATTGGTAGCACTGAAAGAGTTAATAAGTTCTCTTAGATAGAACTGAAGCAATGTTTGAAAAGAAACAGTTGTGTCATTGAATTTTATTTATTTACATTTTTCATTGCAGTGATCTTACAGGGGAATCATCTCAGACAAAGAAAAAGAAAAGAAAAAGGAAGCTTTCAGAGGAACAAGGCAATACAGACGATGTCTCAAAGGATAAAACATTACTAGCTGGGTGGGTGGCTGCTTCTTCTGTCCCTGATCATTCCATTAGTTGGAAGACTAGTCGCTGGGTAAAATCCATGTGGGCCGTCCTTTCCTGATTTACGGAATATGACATGGCTTTGAAAGCGACATAACCCCTCCGCTGGGAACCTGTTCATCAACAGGGGGTGCAACTCCCCCAATTGAAATTTGATTTTAATCATGAAATTTGGGAATCTGATTTTTGAGTTGTTTGGAAATAGCTGTGTTGCGGGCACTGAAATGACCTTCCTGTGTTGATTCCCAGAATGCATCTTACTAAAATTAGGTTACTTGGATTGGATGAAAGTGCGTTATAATCATTCTGAACACGCCAGGATCGTTTGCGAGAATACTTGTCTGTATGTAAATGGGCATGGCGGCAAAGATCATTAATAATAAGATATTCAATTCAGTGACTTTTACCGTGGCCACATGAGAGTGATGTCCCTTTATTATCGCGTGTTCCCAGAATTCTCTTATTGTTTTGATACGTTCAATACTCGATACAAAATGGTATGGTCATAATGCATTCTTTTATCAAAATTATGTGAACTAAAAAAATATCGCACCGAAATCATAAAATGCTTTCTATCCGGTGCACGCTATGGCACAACTATCACACAAGGGGCAAGGGAAACTACTCTTAACCCTCGAACGGCCGATCATTGTCCATTATGAGTCATCCTGTGGCGGCCGAGGCCGATCGTTGGCCGTTATCGGCAGGGTCATTTTAATCTGCTAAAACTGTGTGAATACGAAAATTATCAACTCAAAACTATAGTACAGTATTATAGGACTGCTTGAACTGCTATTGTATACCATAATCGTTGTTTATACCGCATTCAAACAAACTGGTCGAACTTTGAAACACATCGTACTTCATCGTCTAGACTTATTCAATTTTCTTTGTTTTCGCGGTGGTGGATCCCGGTGAGGGAACATCCGGCAGTGTTGTTTCAAGACCATTCTAGGTCTAGAAGAAATATCTTTGAGGTTTTTACTCAAAATGGAAGTGACAGTGAAGATGATTTTGACGGAATTCCTCATCTCAGTGATGAGAGTGACAGTTCTAGTGACGGTGAAAGGTTGTGATGAGATTGAAGAGGAATCTTGTGACAGTGGACAGTGGAGGAATGTGGGTCTAGAACCTAATTTTGAAGAGGCTTTATCACACATATTGACATCAAAACCCCTTATAAGTATATTTACGGAAAGTTCCATGTTTGTAGATTGTGATAAAAAGAAAATGAAGTATCTGTAGCATCCAGGAAATTTTCTTGGATGTCTAAAGTGTAAAAAAAAAAAAGAAAGTAGGTCATGGTCTGACCTTATAAGGTCATGGTCAAGGTAATCAAAATATTTTGTTGTCATCCTCGAGGGGAAATAAAATTATTCAACAACTTATGTACTTTCGGAAAATGTATACTTATCTATACCTTAGATATCCTCTTGTGACGTTTTTTTCACTTATTCATCCTATCCCCTTGCATCCTTAATTGGCTTGGCCGCCACAGGGGTTTATATAGGCCAGTTGGAGGGTTAACATTTCCTCACTCATTATATAGTTCTAAAAAGTTATAAAGTTTGAAGTTTAACACCCTTTTTAACACATAAAGGTCATATCTCAAAGGCGGTTCAATAGAACTTGAGAAGATTCCACGTGAGTCTCCAGGGCAGAGCCTTGAAAACTGAAAGGTCCAGAGAAAAAATTCCGCAACAGGCGGGACTTGAACCCCAGTCCTCCGCATCCAAAGTCTAGTGGCTTGACCACTGAGCTAGGGACGTCTCCCTCATTATACAGTGAAATATGCAGAGGTGACTCTCTTATTGTAGATGATTGTTGATGGCAGATCGTACGATTACTCATCGGTAGCACTGAATGAGTTAATGTTAAGTTCTCTTAGATAGAACTGAAGCAATGTTTGAAAAGAAACAGTTGTATCATTGAATTTTATTTATTTACATTTTTCATTGCAGTGATCTTACAGGGGAATCATCTCAGACAAAGAAAAAGAAAAGAAAAAGGAACCTTTCAGAGGAACATGGGAATACAGACGATGTCTCAAAGGATAACACATTACTAGCTAAAGGTGTTCAAGAAAAAGGTGACAAGAATGTTGAATATGGTGGTAAAGGGAAGATGACAACAAAGCACAAAAAAAGGAAATCGAAACTGAAGCTGAATGACACAGAGTCTATAGAGCATAAACCAGTAACAACAGACAAGAAAAAAGCCAAAAAGGATCTTAGTAAAGTGATGTCGGCCTCCAGATTGAGCAGTTATGGGCTTGGACACAGGGCAAATAAGGGATCCAAGAAAAAGAGAAAAGTTGTGTAGACAATAGCCACAATCTTCAAGAGTTGAACTTTTTTACAGTATGTGTTATTCAGGGTGAGCCCGAAAAAACATCAATTTAAAAATAAAAAATTTCAAAACTGATTGGAATATTCTTACATATTTTGGTCTAGTTGGATGGCTCCATAAAGGTTTAAGTGGTGTCGGTTGGTATCACAGGCACTTGACATGCATCACATCCATTACTCGGAAAACATCGATTGCAGTAATCTAGCTTAAGCCAAATTCTCTGCTGCAAATCCAGTGTGAACGGGTGTACAGATGCATCCACACCTAATAAAATTGTTGTACCACTTCAGAATGGAGATGCTGGTAGGTGGATCACCTCTTGTCTGAAAGCATGTTGCACGATTACAAACCTGTTTTTTTAGCAAATTCCAACACATATCACTTGCATTGCTGTGGGGTGAGCACCACTTTGAATTACGATATCCTTGAGTGGTGCGCACAACCTTCGGTGCACCGTGGTGCTAGTTAGTTATAGGGGTGCGCAGATATTATGTAGCCGGAAATAGAAATTTGAACAGTTAATGCAGAAATACTCTATACCGAGATGCCTCGTTTGGGCCATTTCGCGTCCGTGCTAAAACTATTGCCGTTTGCTGTCTACGTGCGGTAAAGCACTGACGCTAACACTCTCGCAATGTTTTTGTTTACAGTTTGATGGCGTTGTGTTGTAATTTCTATGACACTTTGCCATGCATCAGAGGCTGGATACAAACAGTCAATGTCTTGCTGATGCTAGTTAGAGATATAGGGTAACTGGCGAAGACATTCTAGTATATTTTAACAAA
>JARBEQ010033921.1:0-15515 GCA_030265355.1 Tritonia tetraquetra | reverse complement strand
AAAGGTCACAGTGGGTTGATCGCCTGCTTGGCTTAATATCTTGATCCAGAGAAATCCAGCCTCATAGTGCTGGCCCTTCGCTGTAATGGTAAAAGGGAATTGGATAAGAAGAAAGGAGTTTTTATGGCTCTGACATGACCATAAGGATCCCTTATGTAAAATAAAGCATAGTATTTCTATAGCGCATATCCACGAAGTTCATCGTTTGTCGCGTTGCTTTGTTCGTGGGTGGTAGCCCGTGCAACGTCTTCCATTATTCATAATGATAAACTTTATTCTTCCCTTTCGGGCAATATGTGGCATTTTACAATGGTGGACATATAATCACTCATAATCAATCATAAATACATTACACATTATATTAGAATATTACATACCATTACAATACATGATCATGTGAGGGTAGCCTTTTTTGGATGTACAAGTTTTGGTTTTTTTTCGTAATCATTACATGACTATGATATAACTAAGTAACAATTTAATTTGTGTTGGGGGGCGTGCCTATCACAGTGGTAAGTCACCTGCCTTTGGATGCGGAGGTCCGGGTTTTTTTTCTCAGGAAATTTCCGAGTTTTCACAGTTCGGCCCTAGAGATTCAATTGGAATCCTCTCAAGTTCTGTTGAACCGCCTTTGATATGACCTTTCAATGTTGAAAAGGGCCGAAAACTTCAAACTTTAGAACTTGTTTTTTTCGTTTGTGTTCAACAGCGACATGGTTGGCCATTGCTTGCGCATGTGTCGCGGCGGCGATGTTCATTTGCCTGGGAGTGTTTTTGTGGGTGAAAAACCGACGGCGTCGTCAGAAATTGTTGAGAGAGCTGACGTTTGACGGCTGTGAGGAAAGCAAAATCACGAAATCGGCTCCTAGCTCAAGGTATGTTCCCCTTCCTTTCATAACATTATGATAGATCTGTCTGTCTGTCACACACTCTCTCTCTTTTCCCCCATCTCTCTTTTTTTCTCCCCCCCCCCCCCCCCCATCCCCCCTTTCCTCCTTTTACACGCGCGTGCACACACACACACACAACCACACACACGCACACTTCTCACCTTTCTCATCATATCTTAAGAAATGCTTCTGATCCCAAATCGATAATCTTCTCTTTTCTCATGTGTTTTATTCGGCAGTGTAGTGTATTAGGACGAACTGTCTAGACGACGTTACATTCAAGTCTACAACTTTATAAATGTGCAATATTTCTCCATACTGCGCTTCCTGACTATATTTGCACGCACCCATTCTTGGAATTAGTATCCAATCTATTAGTGGCCTGTAGTAAACCAGTTTTTGAACTATAGAATGATAAGAAGGAACATACCTTTCTCCTTAACAAGTTGATTGAAGTGACTTATTTTAAAATAATAAGTACTTTGGCGCTTTTATTTTTAAAATCAACCATCTCTACTGTATTTGTTGTTTCGGTAAGACTTCCATCTGAAGAGTTGATATTGTCACAGTACATACTCTATTACTATCATAATGTTGTTCCCTATTTTCATAATAATACAAAAAATGTTTGGGCGCTGAAACGACCTTTAGGCCTATATTGTATCGATAGCTCGTGACCCAAAACACCGAACAAACAAAGAAACAAACAAACCACAATCCTTCTAATAAGTGGCGGGTCATTTTTATCAATTGGGAATTCTATTGTCTTCTGTATAGACATGGATCTCCAAAACTCGGCAAACGAATGTCCTGTCCCGACACCTCCCACGGACGTTCGAAATCAGGCTCTGTATTGGTCAAATCGTGGACTTGTGACTCAATTTTAGACTCTACCCTGCCCCCAGAATGTGTGCAGCCCAAACATGCCAGCGAGGTCAACACACGAAAGAGCTCCTCTGGGTCAATCAGTCCAACTGTTGGGAATACCAAAACGAAGACGTATCAGTATGTATGAAGCCCACGCATCGATGGATGGGTATTTCATTGTAGGCCTTGTGCAAATGCACGTCCGCTTATTATAGTTGATGACTACTAGAAAAGAGAGGAAATAGATTGAGAGGATGGTGGAGAGGGGGAAGGAGGAGGAGAAGAAGAAGAAGAAGAAGAAGAAGAAAAAAAGATGAAGAAAAAGGAGGGGGAGATTATGATGATGATGGTGGTGATGGTGGTGATGATGATGATGATAAAGAGGAGGACAAGAGGGAGATGAATGATAGTGATGATGATAGAGGAGGAGATGATGATGATGATAACAATAGCTACATACAATGATGATGTTTTTGAAAGTTGTGACATTGTTGACCACAACCATCATGCATACACATGTAAAAATACAATTTGATTTTTCTAGACGTCAAGGCTCAGCTGAAGATACTGAACAGAATTTGTCTCAGAGTCAACACGGTAGGATTTGGTTTTCAACATTCTATGATGTCAGGACGCAACAACTCAACGTCAATCTGATCAAAGTCAAGGATTTACCCAGTAAGTTGATATCTAAATTCAATAAATGCACTGTAGCTATCTTAAAACTCTGGGGTTGATGACAAAGTATAATATAAAATGTAAATTATTCGGCCATGAATGACAATAAGGAAAGTGTTGTTTGGTGTTATTTGTTTGATCAAGCCCCGTCAATACAGCAAAGCAGTGTGGGGCCCAGCTCTCTGTTCTACCACAAGACACCTACAACTTTGATTGCAGACACGAAAATAAAAACCAACACAATGCAGGAAATGCTATGGATCCTAGAATTTTAGACAAGCAGCTGATCAGCCCAATGTGTAAATGCACAAATTATCATTTTATATTCAAGGTTGAAAAGTTGAACTTGTTCATTAGGCTCACTGCCTCAAGATAAGATTAACAACTACTTTCTTTCTTTCTTTCTTTCTTATCCAATTCCCTTTTACCATTACGGTGTAGGGCCAGCACAAGAGTCTGGATTTCTCTGGATCAAGATATTAAGCCAAGCAGGTGATCAACCCACTGTGAAGATTAACAACTTCCAAATTTAAAACTGTGATATGTGAGTGTAGCCTGGAGCCAGAGATGGCTGTACACGTTTTACAAAGGTGCCCAAAGTTTAATTTCCGTCTGAGACTACAGTAACTGATAACAATCTTACATTGGTCTGCTCATTACCGCTTGGTTTGTGATTTTCATTCATGTCTCAAGAGGCTTTGCATTATTAACGTAGTGAAGCTGATTCTTTGTAAAGCTTTAGTAAAGATACAGATGATTTATAGTAACAACCTTACACCGAAAGGTACTAAAAGGTTAGTGATAAAGAAAGAAAGAATTTATAGTAACGATACAAATGATTTATTAAAAGTGAACAAAAAGTTTTGTAATCTGCTGTATTTGTAATATAGAAATGTGTGGATGGCTTGTTCAGTTAATTTGTTTCTCATCCATACTTGTAACAGGGCGTGAAAACAAAAACGAAGACCCAGATCCATTTGTTAAAGTATATCTATTGCCTGATGAGAAAATGTGTCAAGTATCGAAGTCCATGAAGAACACACTCAGCCCAGTATATAATGAACTCTACCAGTTTCAGGTAATTGTCTTACCTGCCTTATTCAAGCTATGCCTAGGGGCGTCCCTATCTCAGTGGTCAAGCCACTAGACTTTGGATGCAGAGGACCTGAACCGTTCAGAGTTTTCAAAGCTCTGCCCTGGAGATTCACGTGGAGTCTTCTCAAGTTCTGTTGAATCGCCTTTGATAGATGACCTTTTAGGACTTTTTTTTTTTTTACAAGCTATGCCTGATGTGGTATATTCTGCAGTTTACAAATAGCTGAATGGTCTACCACCCATCTAGGCAATGATTGATGATTGATGATTGATGATTATGATTGATGATTATGATTGATGATTATGATTGATGATTATGATTGATGATTATGATTGATGATTGATGATTGATGATTGATGATTGATGATTGATGATTGATGAGGCCAAAATGAGAGTATAATGACCAAGAAATGTGTAGCTGGTTGCATCATTTAAGATTTGATCATAGTCAATGGATAACCAAGCAAAAACAAAGTATTCATTCCTTTTGATAATTCATGTAATTTCGTATCCTTTGGACATTACATAAATTCAGCTGTTGCAGAAGTTAATAAGACTTCAGAGTAGAATTAATCCTTACTTTCTAAATTTTAATTTGAACAACAATTAGAAGATAATTGAACTTCACTGTTTCAATTGATTGAAAAACTTACATCTTTCTTTCTTTCTTTCTTATCCAATTCCCTTTTACCATTACAGTGCAGGGCCAGCACACATCAATATACATGACTGCTTTGTGTTGTATATTAGTATTTATATTTAGTACAGCAGTTAAGTACTTTGTTTGATTAGTACAGTGAAACTTTGTTATACTACCGACTCTGGGACCAAATGGAAGTTGGCATCGTAAAGAAAATGGCGTTATAGAAAAGGTTTGTGTGAACAAATTACCACATCCATACCATGGCAAAAAAATAGATAATTGATTAAAAAAAATAGGGAGGCGAGGTGGCAGAGTGGTCTAGACTACGGACTTCCATGGTGAAGGACGTGGATGCGAGTCCGGCTTCAGGCGCTTCGTTTTTTCCTTGGGCAAGAAACTTTACTCCATTTGCCTCACTCGACCTAGGTGTAAAAAATGGGTACCAATTATCAAACAAGTCTTGGGAAAGTATTTTACGATAGACCCGCGTCCTATCCAGAAAGTGACAAAGTGTCACTTGTCCGCTTCGCGCTACCAAAACCGGGTTAAGCTCAAGCCCCATGAGCCTTAAAGTCTCTTTAAGACATACTACCATGGCAAAAGGCAGGTGATAAGCGAGAATGAAGTTTTCACAGGGGGCGGTATATAACACGTTTTTACTGTGCTTCAAACAATGAGTCATGAATGAACAAAAACATAATATCTAATCATCTTAGGTACCACCTTCTGAAGTCAGCGATAGAGCTCTTCGGTTCTCAGTCTATGATATGGATAAGCGACGTGTGCGTCACTCTCTTGGTCACATACTAATAAACTTGAATGATGTTGATCTCGACAGAGGAGATGTTATGTGTTCTGACCTAGAGAGCACTGTTCAGGTGAGATGTGTAAAAACTAAGTCTTGTATAATGATCTACGATAAGACTGTCCTTTCCTCCATCAGGCCATCATGACTTTTCCCAAATTTTTGAAATGACAAAAAAAACAAACAGGTCTTAATCGAATTGTTTGAGATTACTCATTTTCGTGTTATATGTTCTGTGTTTTGTGTCTGTCAACTGAAGAAGGGCGTTGTGGCCCAAAACTTTCTATGTCCATGTGCTTTGTTCCTTTCGGAAGTTTATACATTTCCTCACCCTTCTTAGCCATTATTAAATGGGTATTTTACAGAGGAAAAAACACTTTGATTGTAAAAAAAAAAGCTTTTCTGATCCCATTAAAGAAGTGATAAGTTCTGAACTGATAGACTATTCAAATCAAGTGATGGGAAATGTGAAAGTGCCAGACACGGTGACCATCACGGTGACCAACAACACCGCCTAGCTAATTAGCTCAATCGGTAGAGCAGCACCCTCTATCTCTAGATGCAGTGGAGGACAAAGATGTCCTATGTCTCATCTTCTTCTTTACATTCCACTGTTTATTGCTGTGATTACCTTTCTCTGCGTTGAACCAACGAATGATAATAAAATCAGGAAAGGATGAAAATGTTGTAGTGTCAGAAAAATAGCCTTAGAGAGAGGAAAAGTGGTGAGCAGCAGCAGTGAGAACTGAATCCTCATCTGCCAACAGCAACTCCGCCTAACTAGAAATAGAGGGACACATTCTATGCATTAAGTACCTATTTATTGTCAATGATATGGTCCCACAATACACCTCAAGCTGGAAACTACTTTCCTTGGAGTGGAGGATAGCTCAGTTTGTTTAGAGGTTTCTCTGGCAAGGTAGAGTTGCTGTTGGCAGGTGTAGGTTTGATTCTCTTGCCTTTTATGTGGCAAGATCTGCTCAGTTTTCATATAGCTGAGAGGTTTACCTACCAAGTAACTTATATTGTTATGGCCAAAACTTGGGCAACACCTAAAAATATGATGCTCATTGTGCCATTCAAGGTTTGGGACACATGGGCTAATCACCTGCTTGCCCTGTCTACCTTCTTCCAGCATTGTGTTCAGCAATGCTGAATATGGAGCTAGTCGCAACACTCCTTGGGGGTATATTGCGATTTGGATAACAAAACAAAACGAGGTTAAATTCTCATCCCCCCTCCCCTCTCTATAGCTATTGTTTCTGGCACTATCACATTTTGCTCCTTTCCTGATACAGTAGAACCTCTGAAATTGGGACCCCAGACAATCGGAAAACCCTGCAAATCGGGACGAAATCTCAGGGAATGGAATTTTTTTTCTATGAAATTTACCTCTGTGACAGGGAAGGGCCCCTGGTAATCGGGAAGATTTGATATGTTGCATTGCTATTTCTGGGAAGAATTCATTTTTATTAAAACACAGTTTTATCACAACTGGGTTACCCATGAGCATCCTAACTAATAAGGCACCGAAAGGCATTTCTTGGCACAATCGGTCAGCACTATTGTCAACGACCAATCCGCCCAGTCACAGTGAGATGTGAATTTGTCACAGCGCTAGGAGTGAATGGTA
Source organism: Tritonia tetraquetra (assembly GCA_030265355.1). NCBI lineage: Eukaryota > Metazoa > Mollusca > Gastropoda > Nudibranchia > Tritoniidae > Tritonia > Tritonia tetraquetra. The sequence continues at coordinate 8,903 of JARBEQ010033921.1, read as the reverse complement.
ACACACCGCTCATGAAACTTTAAAACCATCCCTCTTCAGGGCTTGCCTTGATGCGATAGAACGGCTTAAGTACCCCAAGCATAGGAGGAAAACCAAAATCTCCATGATCCCGGGTAATCGGGACACCCAGGCTAATCAGGACCATTTTCTTGGTAACTGACGTTTCTAGATTAGAGAGGTTCTACCGCACCATCAAGTTTGAACTGTTACTGCAGGCAACAATTATATAGCAAGCATTTTGGTATAAATAAGAAGGCAACCCAACATAGAAATGAACTCATGATTAGAACACAAGGGGTGTAAGCCTCCATTATTTATCAAAGAATATCTAATCATCATAATTTTAGGACTAATAGTTATTTTGATATTTTGCAACCAGTCAAGCTCATCATTAGGAGATTTGCAGCTCAGTTTGGCATACACTCCCGCTAAAGAAAAGGTCAAGATCGGTGTCCATAAAGCCAGGAAGCTTCAACTGGATAGAGATTTATTGGAGAAAGGTATGGCATTTCTTGTGGCATAGATCATCATAACATGCAATGTTTTCATCTGACCTCCATCATATTTAATATTTTTAAGCTGATTAAAATTACATGGTAAAAGTTACTAGACTACTTATATATTTCTTCTGATAACAAAAGATATATTTTTGTTCCCCAGTGGTTTGGGGATTTAAGACAAATAATGATCCATACCTATCTGATCTCTGTTATGACAAACTGTTGTTAACTTATCTACAACATTTCAACTTATTACATCTCTTAGGTACTGTTATTTGTTACAAATCTTAATTCCTTAAACAAACACCTCCTTTGATATGACTTAAAATGTGTTGCCAAGGGCGTAAAACTAACAACTTTCAACACTAAAAAAAAACAACCCACAATCTTTTTAAAAACCATGATAAAGTTACCATAATCTATTTTCATCAGTGAATTTTAATCTGTTACAGGAGCCTATGTAAGGATTCAGCTGTACTATGGTCATAAATGTCATAGAATCAAGAGAACAGTGACACGCCCACTAATAGAAGATTGCCCCTTTGAAGAGTCTCTATCCTTCACCATTCAAGGCAGGCAGCTAGAATCATGCAGTCTGGTAGTTTCTATAATGATTACAAATCCCCACGAATTTAGCAAGAATGATGTTGAGTATGGCCGTCTTGTGATAGGTCCATTTATGTATGCAAGAGGGGAAGAGCTGGCTCATTGGCAGGAAATGGTGTCAAAACCTAAATTTATTAGCACCCGTTGGCACTCACTTGTCAGTGCTGTTCATTAATCACCACCCTTACCACCTAATAAAATTTGGGAAATTTGACATTTGGCCTTTTTCGTCGCACTCATAATTTCTTTCAGACTTTAGTTTTTGAGAGTTTGAAAGTTTGAATTAACCCTCGAAATGGCAGCTATGTGGAATGTGTATATAATTTAAGTTAGTTATAGAGATAACCTTGTCGATTTATCATTTTCTACATTGCTGTTAGATTATCTATTCAATTGTCATCAATTGACCACAGCAAAGTGAATAAGCTCTAGAGGTAAAGGTATCTACCAACCAACCTGTTCAGAAATGAACTTCAGAGAGACTTAGTACAAAAATTAAAGATAAGAATTGGTCATAATGGGGCCTGTAATTAAGAAGAAATAGTGTCATTTGATGTAGCCTACAAGATAGTGAATAAATAAACTTTAAACTTTAAACTTTACAAACTCATGACATTGTGTTGTCTTTTATCAATATTTTCCCAGTATAAAACAGAACCAGGTCTGAATCTGAACTCAAAAGTCCAGTCTATGAGCAATATCCACTTGAGCCATTTCCACGTTCATAGGCTTTCCTCATACTATAGTCTCTCTTTATTATGTTATAAAAAACTCTGTAAGATGAGAAAAGATTTGGTTCCTTTCAACTACTCCTGTACACCTAATGAGCTGATATAATATTTCCAAGTGACAATACAAGCATCTAAACTCAATGGCTACTGATACCATCTTACTGAGTCAAATAGCCCTAAAATACCAAACAAACAAACAAACAAACAAACAAATCAATGCTATTGAAAGAAAGGAAATTGAACCGAAATTTATATTAGATTTGTGTGTTTCCAGTTTGATATGTAAAGCCTGCAGGTATTTGTCTCATTCTTACTAGTCCCCAACATTTTAGCGGTAAAAGGTTGACTATATTATTGTCATACAACACTTGGAGTTGGAGGGTTAAGGGAATCAATAAATGTGATGAAAATCTTGATTCTATGTGGGGAATGAAAGACAATTAAACTTTGTCCCTACTTCCCAAGTTATTAGACGAATATGTAGATTAAACAAATGAGCTATCTTTTGAGATCTGTATTAACCCTTACCCTTCGGGGATTGGTTTTAACCAAACCAATGTAATCATCAGCCGCTCAATATTCAGTTCATAGGGTTCTGCATTCACTATTTAATGACCTCTTATGACTCATACAACAACATAATTTTGCTTATTATTTGCTCAAAGAAGACCACTTTGTGAGATATATCTGCATTGATTTTCCCATTAACCTACAATCATCGCGTCACACCCCATTTATTGATTAATGATTCAATCAAGGTCACTTATTTTTTTCTGGCATGTTTGAAGAGATCAACATCAACTGGTTATGGTTGCTTATTACATACAAGGTCACAAAGTAAAATCAATTTTCTAGCTTGAAACCATCTCATTATCATCAATTTATTATGTAAATCTCAGGCAATAAGATTTTTTCTCACTCCCTCTCACTCTATCATGGTCAGGGATTGTTTTGGTGTGCTGAGGCCACAATCTCTGGACATGTTGGTCTGTGCAGTGCCTTCTCTTTCCTCAAGGTTACAAAGGATCACTATGTGAAACTTAAAAAAAAAAAAGATCTTATATATACTTTTTAAAATGATTTTAAACAAGAAAAGCAAACAAAGGTGAGAATGTAATGGTAATGAAATATTTTCATATTCAATTGGGAGTTGCAGCATTCAGCAGGAAGAAGATGAAGACAATAAATGTTATGAAAAAGGCAGTGTCATTACTGTTGATATTATCTTCTTCTTCTCCTTCTTTTTTCTTCTTCTTCTTCTTCTGATTATTATTACTATTATTATTATTATTATTATTATTATCATATTATTATTATTATTATTATTATTATTATTATTATCATCATTTTCGTTATTATTATCTTTTTGTTATTACTATTTTTATTATCGTCTTTATTATTATCATTGTTTCTATTATTATTATTATTATTATTATTATTATTATAACTACTGTTATTATCATTATAACTACTTCTTTCTTCTTCTTTCTTTATCAATAACCTTTTAGTACCTTTCGGTGTAAGGTTGATTATAGCTACTGATATTATTATTATTATTATTATTATTATTATTATTATTATTATTATTATATTATCATCTTTTTATAATTGTTATCAGTGTTGTTGTCATTGAAATACTCCAACACCACTTTTGAGGAAGTTATTAAACTTCTTTTTTCACCTTCTTTTTCCTTTTCTTCTCATCCTTTTTAAAAACTTTCTCTTTTTGTTTCATTTTGGGGGCATCCGTGTCCAAATGATTTGGTTATTCACTTCAAGGTGTACAGATCTGAGGTTCAATATTCTGCCGAGGAAGGTTTTTTTTTCTCTACACCTTTCAAAGTTTTCAATGTTTTTCTCCAGAGGCTCACATAAACTCTTCAAGCCCTGTTGCAAACAGATATTTTAACAGGAGGTACTTACAGCCTTTAACTATTTTTAGTCTTGTGTACAAGACACCGACATAAAGTCTAATGAATACAGCTACAGTACTTTAAAAGACTTTATTATTCAAATCCCTTCCTTTGATATGACATTTCTTTGTTGAAAAAGGTGTAAAATTTCGAAGGTTAAAAAAAAATCATATCAAAAGAATGTATTCTAAAGCCGGTTTTCCAAGCAGATAAAAATAGAAGAATAGGATTTAATAGGTATGAATCGGAAAATCCTTTCTGTGGACATCCCTATTGGGAGAAGTTAATTCTTTCTGCTGTCTTTCATTCAACTACCGCTTTCTTATTTTAAAACCCATCGGCTATGTCATTTACTCGAGCCTTAGCTCAACAATTGTATTAAGAGTATGTCATTGTTATTATATTAGCACTGTCCGACTCTAATCACGTCAGTGCCAAATTAGGTCAAATTTGTTGCGAGGATTAAAATGATCTGCAATTGTTGTTCCATATTCTGAATAAAAAATCAAATACTAGTGTCATGAAAGGACATGAAATTTAAAAAAAGATAGGGAAATATCAAAATTCCTTGTTTTGTTATAAATTGAAAAACAAACCCCCAACCTTTCTTCTTTTTGTAAAATGGACCTGAGCACGCATACACTGATATGCTCATTTAGGTCTTTTGCTTCTGTCTCATTGTTACCTTATAACAATTTAAGTTTCCTTCAAAATGTTTCAGACATTGCTAGATACCTAGATGGATAGTTTGATGACTTCTCTCTATGTGTCACCTATCTTACAAGGGACACATTTATTTAAAAAAGACAAGAGAAAATATATTATCAATACTGCTGACTTGATTATTGTCAGCTGAATATTACCAGTATTTGCATCAACCCTGTTCATCTTTTCTGTATGTACACAATATTTCCGAGAATTATATTAACCATCTATGTATTCTTCTTCTCATTTTAAGTGACAGTCACAGAAAGGCGGAGGTTTCTGTATTGCCTTCTGCTCTGACGAATTATATATTATTTGTTATTTTCTTAAAACGAGCTCTGTGTTATAAAATGTGTAGAGAAGTAGGCATAGACAGTGAGGAATGTGGAGGAATGGATGTTGAATTGTTTTGGCGTATATTGAGTCAATACTTTTAGAGACGTTGCTAGTGGGGTAGATGCACAATTCTCGTTTGGTGGTTGTTTAATTGCCTGTACCCTGTATTGCAATATGTATTGGGATCAGTTCTTTTTTTTAACTTCAAAAGGCATTTGGACATCTGCACATTTGAAAGCAGGTGTCCCACATTTGATTGCGGTCAAATGTAGAGCTGGAAATGCTATGATTTTAACGATTTCAAACAAGCACATCCTTAGCCCTCTGAACTGCTTTTTTTAATAGTAGTAGCTTCATGCTAATAAATCACATCCACTCCTGTCTAGTGTAAGTGGATGTGAGAGGTTTATCAGGCCATCAACAATATACATTGAGTAGGGAGAGGTAAACAATCTTTAGTTTACCCAAGGTGATGAGAACTCTTGCTGTGCTACTGACAAAAAAGGTGGATTAAAAGATTTACGATTAGTTGTCTTTGACTGAGATGCTAAAAATCTATTTTTATCTATCAACTTGAAATCAAGAGGTATTCAGTCATTCAGATTTTTACAAATTGACCAACACGTGTTCAATGAATCATCTTATGTTGTATAAAATATTTTAAAACTGTCAGATAACAGGCATTTGGTATAATTTTTTTATTGCCTTTTTTTCATGGCTTTGGTATGTAATGGGTTTGAATAAATAGTAATTCTTAGAATCAAGTATGAGCCTTTCTTTTGATTATTTGGAATTGAGTTTTCTTGGGTGGTTGCATCTGCACAGAGTATAGAGAAATGGTACCTAGGATACATTTTCACAACCATGGCTAAAAAAAAGTAAAGCGAAGCATAGAATTTATATAGCACATATCCACAAAGTGCATCATGCTCTATGCGCTTTACAATGTACAGTCGACTACGCTTAAGTTGATGTTGTTGGGGGAGTGGAAAAAAGATCAACACATCAGTTGGACTTAACCAAGGTTATTGACAGTCGACAATTTGAATCATGGATGCATTTTGACCTTTGTGTTTAATCCCTATAGATGGCAAGTCGGTCACAGTACAAGAAAGATGTTTGGGTCAAATGACCCCCAAAAATGTGATCATAAGGTGTTGCCTGTTCTCACTTTGTTGTTAGTGCGACCCTAGAATCACAACGAAACAAAAATCAACTCATCCGTTTTATTTTCATATAGACATTGAATGAATGGGTTGTGAATTCAATTCAACACATCCATTGCAATGCTTGAGTTGAAGTCAACACATCCAAATTTAAGTCAAATTTGTGCTTGTTCCCCCCCAAAAATCAACTCAACCGAAGATCAACTCAAGCAACTTCCAACTTAAGCGTAGCTGACTGTAATCTTTACCCCTGGCAGGCAATTACACTCCTGGTTCCTTTTCAAGTCCATAGGGGGTATACAGTGCAAGCTGTCTGTTAGATGCTTCAGCACTAGCAATCTGATAATATTGTTTGCTGCACTCAGCTACTTACACCCGGTTCTAGTGAGGTTATCAGATTAAGTGTCTTACCCAATGACATAACACAGGACTATCGGGACATGGTGCTCCCCAGTTGTCACCTATCCAAGTACTAATCAAGAGTGTAGTCGCTTGACTTTGCTGATCTGTTTAGCATGCTAACCGATCTACTATCAGCACCTTATATTTGTGTATCTCTACAGATGCTGGATTTGCCCAGCTTACAACACAATAGTCACAGTGGGTTGATCACCTGCTTGGCTTTATATCTTGATCCAGAGAAATCCAGCCTCATAGTGCTGACCCTACACTGTAATGGTAAAAGGGAATTGGATAAGAAAGAAAGAAGACAACACAATAGACTTTTCTAAAATGCCTCTCACAGCTACTAAAATGTGCGCATGTAGGATCCAAACAAGGTAGAGAGTAAACCAAATACTGATACATCACATCCTATGAATTGCTTATTTTTTTTTAAAAATTGTGATTTTATTCTTTTTTTTTAACCCATGTTAAAACTTTTGGTCTATTTGGTGCATTCTTCTATCACAATGCTCTGACATGAAAGAAAATAATGAGTGGGGTGTAATTTTCCCTCCAACTTTTTCTAGTCTGTGTACATAAAGTTTTGGTGTTGTGCAAAGTTTGATGTAAAATCCCAATTCTGTGCACATTTAAGTATGGACTTCAATTAGATTTAGGAACTTTTTTTTTTACCTCACTGTGCGCAGATATTTCTCAACTGTGCGCACCCTTTCTCCCTGGTATGTGTCTGCACATGCACACAGATTAGGGGGAACATTGGTGGGGTGGCTGTGGTGCAGTTGTTGTACACTCACCTATGGAATCGGAGATCTGAGGTTTGAAATCTCAAACAGGACAAAACTTTTTGAAGATTTTGTCCATCTGTGCAGTGTTCCAAGTCCTGTGGACTATAACTATGAGGTTTTGCCTCTGAAATGACTTCAAGTGTTGAAAGGGGCATACAACTGATGACTTTAAACATTAACTGATGAGTGTGTGTACCAAGATGGATGCTGTGATGTAACAACACTAGGGTGATGATATCTGATACTGATACCATCACAATGGGCTCATTTAATTCCCTTTAAAAAAATCTTTTTTCATTATCTAATTCTCTTAAGCGGCACATTGCAATATAGGACACTTACCTCATGTTGGACTCAAAAATTACTCTGAATCAAGAATTTAAGATAACCCCGCTGAATCTCTTATTTTCTCTTCTTAAAAAAAAAACAACTTTGGGTATCGATACTCTCTTAACTTTTTTAATACAAAAAACAAAGGAGAAGAACAAAACCATGATAATTGAAATCAAAAGAAAAAAAATTGACATTGAGGAATTAAATATATATATACATTTTTTAAAATTATTATTCTTAATACATGATATATAAGAGATTGATGTGACATGTATATTGAAGAAAGGTAATTTTTTTAGTCATAAAACTTTGATATTAAAAATAGTATCACTCTGCTGAATATTATAATTATACACCACATCTCAAAAAAATAAATGAAAACACTATAATTCTCAAATAAAAATAAACAACTGACAAACTGTGAAGAAGTGACTCCATATATATTTGCTGATATAGATTGGGGTAATTGAATGGAAAAAAAGAGACCAGAAGACCCTTCCAACAAACTTCTTGATCAAGATTGATCCTTAGACCATTTTCCATTTTTAAAAATTTGAACATTTACAAATTTATTGTTAAATGACAGCATAAATTATCTAAAAAAATAACAATGATTTAAAGTAACGATTAACTTGAATAAATTTGTATCAGATGAATATGAAATTTGAATTCTTTGGTATGTTGTCAACATTGTCAGATTATTCCATATAACAAAATAGTGATTTTGCCTATGTTTGACCACCTGCCTTTGTACAACCATGTCACGTCACTTATTTTTTCAACAGAGAGACAAACTTCACCATTAGTTTAGTCTTTTGAAAAAAATCAGCACCCACACTGCCATAAATTAGACTGAGTTGAGATATATTTCTTAGATCCTGTCAGAAGATGGGGTCACTCAATAAATCTTTTATTTAACTATCTTATGTTCTATGTTACATTTTAGCCGAGGGTGTATCCGATACGTATGGCCTGGTTTCAGTAAAATCGCCCCATGCATTCAGCTGCAAGAAACAGAAAGGCTTCAGTGGTCGAACATAAACAAGATGACTCAAGTACACAAAAATGCCAACAAGAAATATGTTATAAATAAAATATATAAAAATACTTGATAAAAAAACATTATTTTCTTTAACGCCCTTATTTTGAGTACAACACAAAAAATAATTATTTTATTCATGGGTCGATATGGTAGCTTGTACCGCATGGTCTCACCCTGTGAAGCCTTGGGCTCAACTTATAGGTACCATGTCCGACCATAACTCCAAGGTTCACTCTGAACTGGGCTGAGGAGGCTAAAAGCCAGAAATGGTTCCATCCTCCTTATTTTATTAACAACCAAACTGATGATGAATGTCGATAAATAAAATTCGAAGAAACAAAGCATTTTCTATCAAATCAACGGTCCGTTCTACTACAATTC